>VYZV01026473.1:0-22784 GCA_013401275.1 Pandion haliaetus | reverse complement strand
CGGGGCCGTGCCGGGGAGCCCACCGGGCGCCGGGGCCGGGGCAGCTCTGGGAGGCGCAGGCGCTCCTGGGCGGCTTTTCCAGGGTTGCAGATGTTTCTGGGAACCTGGGCTGGACCGTGCAGACCTCATTTCCCTGTGGACAGATTCCAAGAGAAACTAAGGTATTTGCGAAAAAAAACCCCAACCAGGAGAGAGAAAGAGTCGGTCTCTTTCTTAAAGAGGTATCGCGCCTGGGAGACCTGGCTCCAGTCCTGCCAGGGAAGCAGAAGCTCTGCAACAGCAGCATCCCCTGCTCCCCCAGCAGCAGTGCCAGGCCCTCACCACCCTTTGCAAGGGAAGGGCATGTGTAAAGCAGACCGGCAGCGCTGCCTGCCGCGGGTCCAGAGCTCTGTGGAGGGACTGATCCCCGCAGCTTCTCGGAGCGGGAGCTCGGCCACAGCAAGCCTGACAGCTCGGAGACAAGCGGGAGACGCTTGGCATAGCACAGCGCGGCACGGCTCTGCTGAGGAGACAGGACAGGAACACGGGCCAGCCCTGTCCACCACAGCGGGCAGGCGCAGGCTGCTGCGCTCCTGAGGGCCTGCAAAGACTCGCCGCCCTCCAAAGCCGGGAGCTGGACGCGTTGAGGACGGTGGCTGTGAAGCTACCTGGGTGCCAGCGCAGGCGTGCAGTCCTGCGGCCGCTCCGCGGGCAGAGCAGGGTGCCCCTCGGCACGAGCCGGGCAGAAGGAGCCATCTCAGCCCCCACGTGCACAAGATCTGGCCATCGAGCAGCTCTGCCTGCCGTGTGCCCGCGCATCCGCGTCCAAGGGAGCTCTCCTGAGCTCCCTCCTCCGGACTCGTACAAAGCTGTTACTGCAGCTGCCTTTTGCTTAAACAGCTTGTGCTATTTAATACAGGAACTACACCTCATTGAGAGGTAAATGGAAGAGGCTCTGCAGCCTGGAAGCGTGAAGGAGCCACTTTCACCTGAGGGCCAACAGAAGAGAGAAGCCAGTTAGCACTGCTAATGAAGTGGAGAATTCAGCAGTAAACGAGAGAAATCTTCGCCATAAGGTGCCAGTAGCTGAATGAAGGAGGCAATTGGATGGAGCAGGCCCTCTCCTGCTGCTTGGGCTCAGGAAACGGTAGCAAAGCACTGATCGCTGTTTGCACCAAGAAACAGCTGCAAAATGGACTTCTCATCCCTTGGGAAATTCTGACAGCCTAGAATTTGCTTTTACCAAAATCAGTTTAGAAACACTTAAACATCTTATTTTGAGAATGTAGAAGATACTGCAGTGTCGCAGTAGCGTGCTATAATGTGGTACGCAGAACAGGGCACTGATCTGCTCGAGGGCTGTTTGGCTGAATTTCTCTCAAGAATCTTTATTTGCACCCAAGTGTTGCATCCTCAGGTATGAGTCTCTGGTCTGGAACACGACCCCTGCTCATCTGGAGCACTCAGAACCAAAGTGTGCAAGCAACTCTCCATTTTCGATTGCAAGATCATGAGAAAATCTCAGAGCCTCTCCATTTTCAGAATGGCAATGGGTGTGTTTTACTTGGCAGTGCTATAATCCTTCTATTCCAGGCTGAGTAGTGGGGCAGAAACATCGTAGGTAGGCAGGCAAGATGAGGACTTAAGAAACTCTTGGGAGCTCTCCAAAGGCAACAGCAGTAACACTGTGGTAAAACTATAGTAAGGATTCCGGTTATCCCCAGCTCAGCAAATACCACATGGAACAAGGTAAATGTCCTGTCATGGTCACGCCAGAGATGCGTGCCACCAGGTATGTGGAGCATCCCACACTGATTACCGGGCTGGCTGCAACCCTGATGCACTGTACAGTAGTCGCTGAGCTCAAAGGGCTGCCCGCCACAGTTCAGCGCGCTTGATCCAAGCGGGAAAGCTACAAGACGGCATGCCTTGGCTGCTAAATCCATCCACGCTCAAAGCCTGGACAGTTCTTGAACTCAGCCCAGGGAAGATCTTTGCTGGCTCCCTTTGCTGTATCTGATACCCACAGTCACAGCAGGCAGTGCCCGTATGGGAATCCAAGAGTGAATTGTAAACTGAAATGCAATTGCCCAGAAAACCATTTTTTTCTTTATAAAAAAAAAGGAGAAGGAAAAAAAAAATAGCCAACAGCTCTGGTCTAGACCACTAAATTGCTTAATATACAGAGTAAGACCTCTTAAATAGCAGCTGCCCAAGAAGGGCTGCTCTTCCAACAAACCCCTTCCAAATTGGGCATTAACTTTTCTGAGTGAAGCCTGTGCAGCCATTTCCGTTCATAATTACGTAGCCCACTGCTTCTTAAATCTCTGCACAGTCTCTAATGTCATCATTTAACTTTGCTTTATAGCCATTTATTGCTGCCTCTCCCACAGGGGCTAACATATTCCTATTGAATAATGAGATGCTTTGCAACATGCACAATTTCGGCTATCCCCAGCCCTCTCCTACCCTTTGAAAAGCCCAGCCCAATTAACCGTGCTTATTTCTGGCTCCATTGTTCGTCCCGCACCCTGTGGGACCACGCGCTCTGCCCCCCACCGCCGCTTCCTCTGCTTGCTGTGGCTGCTCTCCTCCACGTCCACCGCGGCGGGCACTCGGCATCGAAGGGACAGCTCGAGGCGGACATGTCCCCGCGCCATCGACACCCACCTCGCCTGTCCGCAGCAGTGCCCTCCCGCCCCTTGCTGGCCTCGCTGGCCCCATTGCCCGCCGGGCAGCGCCGTGGGGCCGGCAGGCCACGCTCTGCCCCGGCCGCCCAGCGCTGGAATGTGCGTTTCCCTCCACGCCGCCCCGGGAAACAGGCAGGCGCGGGATAATAGAATATATTAGCCCTGAGCCCATTCAGTCCCAGGCTCTTTACGAACAATGCCTGCTAACTGAGCTGATTTTTGCCAAATGACTGGCTTTCGTGCATGAGCAGCAAAGTGGAGCCCCCAAATAGTCCCACGCAACAATCGGGCAAGCGCTATTGCCCAGGGCCCATTGTTTTACTGCTGCGTTTGAGGGCATGGAGGAGTCATGGCCTCGCCTGCCCTGGCATTTCTTCCCCGGTTTCCCACCGCTGTGCTCGCCCCGTCTCAGCCCCAACAGAGGCAGTAGCGATGGGGGCGACAAGACCAGCCGGCCACAGACATCCGCTGTCCCTGCCCCAAGCGGGGCGACATGAAAACCACCAACAGCTGCACCACGCCAGGGCTCGCGTGCCCGTGCCCCTGCCGAGGAGGGGATGGAAGGTGCCGGTGGAGGCAGCCCACCCCCACGTCCCCGCATGGGGAGACCACCGTGCCACCCCTGCAGTGGCGCGCGGCTCCTGCGCCACCTCCTGCAGCAGGACAGCTCCTGGACAGCCCCCAGGGAATATTTGCTTCAGATTAGGCACCCCCTCAGGCAGCTGAGAGCTGATAGCCCCTGCTGGGGTCAGCCTGCCGAGGAGGATGTTAGTTTTGCCTTGTTTGTTTTCTGGTTTTCTCAGCGGATAGCTCTGAGGTTCCAGTAACACCAGTGCAGCCAGGAACGCTCCCTCGCCCTGCAACACGGGAATCTGCATGGGGAAATTTTGCAGCTGCGGTGACCCACTCTGCCACCCCAGCTTGGTGCCCGGCACCGCCTGGGCTGCAGAGGATGCTTGCACCAAGAGCCAGCCCGCAGCAGGGCCAGGATCAAGGCACGCAACAATTTCAGCCGATGTCTCCCGTTAGGGTGAAATTAGCACCATTAAATGCTATAACTAAACACAATCAACAAAGGGTTTACTAGCTGAGATAACATATAAAGAACTACAACAGCTAATGCCTTCAGCACTGCTGAAACTCTGACCGTCTGCCCCTAGTCCCAGGAGGGAACCGATGGCAAATATTTACAGGGGCTTATAAATATTTATCCTGTAATAACTTGCTGCATTACAGCACATTCTTCCCTATGAGGCTCCGCTTTGCCCTCGACCAGGTGCAGGCTGCTGAGAGGGTCTGCAGCATATATAAAGTTTGTCTGAATAACACACAGCGAGTGCTGGCGTTCAATAAAGTAGCCAGCAGCTGAGCTGCTTTCGTGAAATGCTCTGCAAGTCATTTCTTACCCAACAAAAGAAAAATGTGGCTGGGGAGCACAGGTGTGCAGGCACCTCGGTGTGGGTGCAAACCCCTTCTGTGTTGCCGGAGTAACCTGGGGAAGTGCTGCAAGTCACCAGGGAGCTGTAAATCACACCACCGGGCCGATGTGACGGGGGGTCTCAGCCCAGGAGCAGCCCCGTGGTGACTGAGTACACAGGGGTCCTTGGCTGCTTTGGTGAGGACCCCAAAGGAAGGGAGCTGGAGACCTGCCCACCACAAGGAAACGTTTCCTCACGCTTCTCGCTCTGGCAATCCTCCCTCCAAGGAACCAACCTACCGCACCCCACAACCACCAGAGATCACCGAGATCTGCTCTGCACATGGCAGTTGGGCAGCAGCTCCCCGCAATGCTGCACATGGAGGGGTCTGCTCCAGCGGCTGAAACCTGCAACATCAGCAGGAATCACAGAGGGACCAGCCCGTCACGGCTCTTCCTTTGGTCCTGCAGACCTGGCAGACCAAACCCCAAGGGGAGCACAGGCTCCTTAACAGGCACCCGCATCGGTCACCATGTATGTGAATTATCTGGGGGGTCTGAGAGCTCACTGCGTCTCTCGGCCCTGAAGGAAAGCCAGGCTGTTGGCTGGGGTTTCTGGGTGTTCTTTTTTGGACCCTCCATAAGAAAAACTAGAAAATAAATGGGTTTGTAGTTTTTCCCTGACCCTCCCCAAATGAAAGCCCCTCTCTGCTTCTTCCCAGCCTTCCCCTGTGCTGCGTAACGAAGTGCAGATGGCTCTGGTGCAGGTGTCCAGAGCGCAAGCGTGGAGCCGGCAGCGCAGCAGCACCGCAGGAGTGCCAGCTGCCAGTGCCAGGCGCTGCCTGACCGGCACCACGCGACCAGCAGCAGGCGGCATCCCTTCCCCAACCTGCAGGGATGATTTCTAGCCCTGCCACGAGCACTGCATTCTCTTCATCTGCTGCCCGGTGCAAACTTGACTTGCTCAGCAGCGAAGAGAGCCTGGAACCAGCATTTTGTCGTGGTGTTGTTTTATTTGTTTGGAGGCCACAAATTTATCTTCCTGCTAGTATCTGTCCACTTATTTATTTATCTTTCTCATGCTTAATGATTTGCAAGAGCATAAGCAGCCTGTGCTTTGGAAACCACGCACCAATCTCCGAGCAGCACCAGAGATGGAGTTCTGAACTACTTTCTAACATGAAGAAATAAAAAGCGTGGAAAGGCTCCATTGTGTATATTCTAGGTTGCTATTTTCTTAACCCTGTCTCATTACGATGGATGGAGTTTCTGCTTATTAGTAATTCGGCAAGTTCCTCTTTGTGTACACTCTGCACTTCTCACTAATGATGCTTTGCTTCAGTGATTAACAAAAGAGACTTCCAACATAGTCAGTGAAAACACAGCCACGCACTTGGGGCACTGGGACGGAAACCCAATGCTCTGGAGATGCCGTTTGTGGAAGACAAGAAACTGCAGGGAACCCGGGAAAGGAAAAGCTGCTGGTCATAAAACCTTTCCTGACATTCAAATAATTTTGACCTAAGGACATTGGTTCTTTGATTTACATCCACAATTGCAGAGCTGACAGAGCCTATAACAAAGTGATTCAGAGCCCTTACACTGCTGTTCCTAAAACACGTCCGATGGAGATGAAGCTGGCACTGCTACTGCCTGGATTTACAGCTGGCCATTAAAGTATGTTTACAAGCCTTTAGTACAGTGTACACATCTGGTAAATCATTGATTGAGCAAATAGCTCCTGGAGTCATGCTCCCTCTGTCAACTTTTTCCACTACTATGTTACCCAGCACAGAATCATCTGCTCCAGACCCTGTTTTCTGTGGCGTCTGCCAGCATGCAGGCAGGCGTGTGTGCACATGCCCGAGCAAGCAGCCGTGCACATACCCAGATTTGCACATGTAGACTGGGCTGTCACTGCGATCTAGATGCCATTGGACACACGCCTACACAAAAAACCCCACACAGGTCTTTGGCACACCCAGCTGATCTAGACCTTACCTACGAGCAGGGAAAGTGGTATCACCGAGTCCCAGCTAGCTACACTATGGGCAAGAAATCGGAGAGGGGAGGTTGTTTCTTCCTAGGGATATGCATGAGAGAAGAGAAGGCACTCAGGAGTGCCTTTCCCAGCCTGTCAGCTGCCTTCCAGCAAACCGGCCAGTCGGCAGGTGTTTATCGGCGCCCGCGCACAGGATGCGCTCAGCTCCTCAGCGCCGGCCAGTGCCCCAGCCGGCATCAGGCTGGGCTGGCGGGCACAGCTCAGCGGGACGAGGGGGACATGAAAAGCATCAAGAGAGTAATCCTGCAACTGGAGACACTGCAGGCAGACCAAGGCTGAGGAGCCTCACCAGCAGGCAGGAGAAAGGTCCTGGATGAAGGCAGATCTAAGAGGACAGCTCTTCTCCACCGGCAGCCGCGTGCCAGCCGAGCGACACGCACGGATGTCTTGTCAGAGCCAGGCTGCACCAGCANCACCGGCTGAGAGCTGCCAGATCCACCCTGGCACCAAGGGCTCACACCAAGGAGTGAAAGCCAGGGCTGGCAGGGCCTCGGGTTTGCTGCATCAGCACAGGCACAGTGAAAGAAAAGCAGGATGGAGATGGGGCGCAGCGCCAAGAATGCGGTGGGAAGCAGCATCCGTCTCCCCTGGCAGTGGGGCGGCATCGCACACAGCCTACGCACAGGACCCGCACTGAAGTCTTCCTCGCAGCGGGAGAAGAATGCCGTGTTTGGTGTTTTACCAAGCATGCCAGTGCCCAGGGCCGGGGCGCGGGAGGAGCTGCGAGCCCCCACCACGGCTCATTGTGCTTCTGTGAGAGCATCTGGCCAGCTGTGCAGTGATCTGTGGCCAAACCCTCACTCCCCTGGCCCGGAGCTGGGCAAAGGCCAAAGGGTAAAGGGCAAACCACGGGAGCAGAAACAAAGCTAGATCAGCACATTCATACAAATCTTTTCAAGAGCTTTTGGGTGGCTGGACAGACAGACATGGGAGAGCAGGACTTACCGTCCGCGTGTGAATTGCCATAGGGACACACAGGCTGCCGGGTCCCGTGCAGTCACTTTGCAGCAGTTGAAAAGGAGGTGCGGGATCCTGCACTCACAGCAGGCTTTTAAGCAAAATGAGGGTTCAGGGACTGTTCCCAGCTAGAGACAGAGCTCAGAAAAGCAGGGGTAAGAGGAAAAACCTGGCTCTCTGCAGGGAAAGGCACTGCATCCAGTCCTGTTCCCGCACAGTTGCGGGGCAGCTCTGGCAATCCACTGCGAGGACAGCCCAGCCCTCCCTGACGCAGCACAGGTCCATGCTTGCAGGGCCAGCGGGGCATCTGCCAGGGCTTGGGCAGCTACAGACAGTGGAAACCACAGGACGGAAGGGGGAATCGCCACAGTGCAAAGGCAGAAGGAGGGGAGGAGAGTCCATGAGGGCAGCTTGGAAAAGGCGACCCAGGAGGCAAGCAGGGGAGAGTTCCCCGCTGTCATCCCACTGCGAGCAGTGACCCAGGGAACGCAGCCTGGAGAAGCATTTAGCCAGCTTCCACCCTGCCCGGGATGCTTCTGCAGGCAAAGTCCCCATTCCCCTTCCTAGTCCGTGCTCACGGACACCAGGCGACGTGGGGACCGGGAAAAGCCAGCACAGAGAACTGAGGCAGATTCGTGCCTGGGCTTGTTGAAATTACATATGGGACAAGCACAGCTGCTACAAACAATTTTAAAACAACAACAAAAAAAAACGCAGTCAGATTTAATTGTTAGCAATAACCTCTTAAAATAGCAGCTCATTAGCCCAAGTGCAAACAGCTTAAAAGTGTCGGCATGATTTGTGGGATCCTGTGGGGTCTTCTGGGATTTTCTGGGGTTCCTGTAAAACTAATCATAGAATCATTTAGGTTGGAAAAGACCTTTAAGATCACCGAGTCCAACCATCAACCATGCCCACTAAACCATGTCCTGAAGTGCCCTGCCTACACGCTTTTTGAATGCCTAAAGATGCAAAGAAGAAACACAGCCCCTGAGTCCTGAAGAGGAAAAAATGTATTTCACTTCACATTAGCACATGAAAAAGCGGCTCTGGTACCTGGTAGGCTGCCATGTTGCTGCAAACCCAGGATCTCAAGGGCTGCAGGGATGGCAGTGCAGAAACACCAGACACCACAAAACAGGAGAGATCCTTTGTGCCGTTCGCAGCTGGTAAGGAGGATCCTGCAGCGCCCGTGACTGTGCCAGGCCCTGGAAGTGGAGGAGCCGCCCCAGGAGGCTGCGATGCTTTCGGCTGCTCTCTGCAGCCATGCGGGAGCACGAGGATGAAGGACCACCTGGCTCACCCGCCCTGCACCCACGCTCTCCTTCCACCCTGCTGACTCCAGCTTCCCCGGGGCAGAGCCACGGGACCTGCACCGCTTCCCGCCGTGACCCCCCTCAGCCACCCGCGTGCGACGTCCACCAGTGCCTAAGTCCTGCCACGCCAGGGAACATCCTGGAAGTTAAGGTCTTGCTTAAGCACTTTCCTGGATAAAAATTTTTCAGTTCACCCAAAAAGTGCCTGCAGAGCAGGAACAGCTCTGCTCCCGGGTCCTCTCTTTAAGGGGTGGGAAAGGGAAGGCAGCTGTGCCTTGGGCTGGGCACTCTCCCTCCATCCCTATTGCACCCAGCTGGTGCTGGTGCCGGCTTCTGAGAGAGACTGGGAGACGTTGGCTTGAGGTTGATTTCCTGGGGCACAACAGCCCCTGAACTTCAGGTTTTTAATGGGCTGGCAGGGCATCCGGGAGGGAGGAGAGGGAAATAGACTTTTCCTTCCCCCATAAATAATTTTATGGAAGATTTTAAGAGAGATTTAAAGAAGAATCTCTTCCTTCCCTCCCCCCCTTCTCAACTGTACTGTGCATTTTAAACCGTTTGCAGAAGGGAATTAATTAACGCAGGCAGCAGAGCCCAAAGCTCTGCAGCGGCCCATCCTCTGCACAATGGAGATCCTACTTTTTCTCTGCTGCCTGAGAAACACATGCCCAAATTCCAAGTACATAAATTTTTTCTAACCTAATTCATTTTGTAGATTGATGGAGAAAATCCATAACAAATATTTATGACTTTGCAATAAATAACCCTCACAGAAGTTACAAAGAGCTCTGGTGAGTCTCAAGGTAACTTTCAGCGGGTTCCAGGGGTCAGGGCAGATCGGGATACTAAGTCTATAGTGTTCGAGCCTTTGGCTCATCTGTTTTGAATTATTGGTATTACTCAGTTGAGCAGTGCTCTCAATAGAGTAGCTGTGCTGTGATTCCATGCCATATTTTATTTCTATGGTGGGAGAGAGGCTTCAATAATTATTAGTTGTACTCTGTTGCAGCCAGCAAAAAAACAGGCCCCAGTGAGCACGGGTTAGTCCTGCTGGTATTTGCAGGCTGAGCTGTACGGGCTGGAGGAGGAAGGTGCCCGTGCCCGAGCAAGACTTGCCTGGGATGAGATTCAGGGCTGGACATTGTGCATTTTCCTGCCAACTCACAACGTGGACCTGCCGAGACGCTCACGGGTTGTCCGGTGTGAATGGGTCTGGTGCTGCCTAAAAGGCGCTTGGGCAGCCACTGCGTTTGCACAGGCAGTGGCCGATGCTGCCGGCCAGGCTGGCACCAGGCAGAGCTCGGGAGCACCGGGGGCAGATGTGCCCCGCACAGACTGCGGTAGCTGTCAGCTCCCTTTTAAAGGGATGTTAACGGCATTTCAGCTGCAGCCTGTGCTGACCGCAGTGATGCCTGCCTCGGGAGATGCTGCACCTCAAACTGCTAAAACCACTGGTCCAAAGCGAAGGGGCTGAGGTGCAGCAGTGAGACCTCATGGCCGAGGACCACGTTCCTCAGCCTGCTTCAGCCATTTACACTTTGCTTTCTGTTTTCCCGTGGGATCCGCGCCTTTTCACCTGTGCCGACCTCAAAGCACACCCAGTGCTGTGCCAGGGACCACCGCCCGCCTTCACTGCGGTCGGACGGAGCCATCACCGGGACCGCGTCGCCGCAGCCGTGCACGCTCGGGCAGCAGCGGCCGTCCGCCCTGCTGAAGCCAGCCGAGCGATGCCTCGGGCACCGCTGGAGCTGGCAAGGGGCAGCAGGCGCCACGGCAGCGCTCGCCCTCGCCGCACCGCATGCCAGCCCATGGCACCGAGCCGCCGCCGAACCCCAGCACCCGCTTCCCGGGAGCCAGGACTGGGGTGAGCAGGGAGCAAGCCCGTCCCTGCTCCATCTTCGTTAGCTCTTAATCATCACAACGGAAAGAGAAACCGCCGGCAGCGTCATGCTGCTCTCCCGGGCGCAGGCTCCTTTCAGGGCTTTCAGAAAACAGGGTCAGACGTGTCTTCTGACCTGTGACCTGTCGCTTCCCTCCTCGCCATAATTATCTAATACAGCGCTCTCCCTGCCAAGTACAATGAAACAATTTGTCACTTCAATTGTCTGTCAGTCAACACTGGGGCCTTTTCAACAGGCCAACACATGTTTTTTGAGAGCTTGTCAGCAAGGGCTGTCTGGCCAGGCACATAACCATGGAAAATGGAACCTTTGTTAATTCTGGTTCTTAGAAAAGTAAATCCATTCACTTGCTTTTTTCAGGCCTTCAGTTTGGAATTTGCACAAGAAGCTGAATTGCCCCTGATCCCTAAATGATTGGTCAGAGGATTTGCATGAGGAAGCAGAAATTAATTATTCTTTTCTTTTCTTTTTATTTTCTGTAATTGTGTGTTTAGAAATGAGATTACATTCTACACCAGCACGAGGGGCTGGGGCGGGGGGGGGAGAATTGCTTTGCATTTGTTTAGCTCCTTAGAGTTAAGATCACCTAATCGTTTCAAGCATTTCCTAAGATTCCCTCTCTCCTTTTCTGCTTTAATGACCAAACAAAGATTGTGCTACTTCCCGGGGAACTTTTCTGGCAGCTGAGCTCAGCAGTGGGAGCCAGGGGCTTATCCCTCTGCTGAAATGGTCTTCTTGCTGCTTTTGGCTTGCAGGGCACAAAATGCATCCCAGAGCTCATGGGCTTGGGAGCCATGGTGGCTCCTCACGTTGGAGAAAGGGTGAAATGGATTCCCACCAGCCCAGGAGGAAGATGCTGGTCGCTCGAGCCGCGTGGCCGAGCAGCACGAGATGGAGCGCGCAAGTGGTCCTGGCTCGGGGAAGGGCGCTGGGAGCATCTCAGTGGGTTCGCCTGAGCTAGGACTGACGCTGGCAGGACACGGACCAGCTGGCCCTGAGCCCTGCAGTCAAGCCCTTGTTCAGACCACCACCAAAATACTGTGGCCCCTCACAAATGCTCCAGGGACATCCTTCCTCACAGGCGACAGGAGGAAGGAATGTTGCGGCGGCTCGGAGGGACTCTGGAGAGATGGTGGAAACCAAATGATGACGAGGCACCACCAGGTCTGCGCGCAGCTCATGCCGACGCATCGGAGGCAGTGGGTCCTGTGGGACGGAGCACACTGGGGATCCACAGACTGCACGGGCAGAGCAGTGGCCCCATTCCCCAGGAGCGGTGAAGTGCTAGAACCATGACGGCAGCGGAGCTGGGAGAGTAACCCCAACATGCGAGGAATGTAAGGGAGGAAGGCCAAAACTGAAAAGCCTGTGGTGCGTTGCACTGTCACACCATATTTTTGCTGTATGAACTGGTAGAGGGTCTGGTTCTCGGAGAGTGGCTGCATTGCACAGAGACAGGAGCAGCCAAAACATAGACCCAGAATAAAGTGGCTGCACCCTTCATATGGCCTGGGGGACCGTCTCGCCTGGTGGACCCTGCAGTCTGCCCGATAAAGCTTTTTTCCACTGCTGATGTTTCACACAGCAGCTCCCTACAGCTTTTATGTTTTGCACAGTCACAGACAATAAAGCTGATAACCTTAATAGCACAAACTGATAAAGAAAAGAAACATCATTAGAGCTTCCTTCTTTTTTTTTTCTTTTTAAAGCAGCACCCCTTGAAATTCCCACTTTGTTGATATACGTGTGGAATCTTATTCCTAGATACTTAATACGAGATAGATACCTCCATTTTCAGGTACTCGTAATTTTCTTAACCATGTGGAAGCTTGGTTTTTGGGCAGACGTGGAATATTTTATTTGAAAGCATTGCAGAAATGCTAGATGGCCCCTACTTGGTTACAAACGCCCAGAGTGAAAACCTCTCCAGATCTAGCTTTCCAGAATACCGCTATCCAAACCTAATTCAAACCATACAGGGAGCCCTAACTTAGAATCTTTCAAGCCTATAAAATGAAACAAATTGGCTCTGCAAGCATATCTCCCAATCTAAGCTATGCCTGTAAATTCGATTTGTCCTCTTGGATCTATACTGCCTTAGGTGGCCTGAAAGCCTCTTTGTTTCAAAGTCCTTCTGTCTCCTCCACGAGCCCCAAGTTTCAGTGTTTGGTCACGTCAGGCTGGAAAATTCCATGCTCAATAACAGCAAGGACTCGGTGGCCCTCCAGCATCTCGGCTTTGCCTGTGGGTCTCGGGAGGAGAGGAACGGGACTGCGCAGCCCCGCGGCACGCAGGACCTTCACCGCGAGCACGCCGTGCCTCAGAGGGTGCCCAGGAGGGCCCAGGCACCTTGGCCGAGGAGCCAGCACATACCCCTGACTTTTCACAGGGAGACAGATCCCTGCCAGAGCAGGGTTAGAGTCAGCACCTGAGTCAGCCAGGCTTTTCTGAGCCTCGGGCTTTCGGGGTCCCAGCTCATCTGCAAAGAGGCCCTGGCAGCCTCCCCTTTCTCCCGTCTGCTCCCGGAGCCGGTACCGCCAGCTCCTCGCGGCAGCTCTGCGGCACGCCGGGGCTCCCCGTGGCAGCGGTCCTGCCGGGGTCCGGCGATACCCAGCAAACGGGCACCTGGGGGTTAGAGCGAGGGAAGCCCAGCCTGCAGTGACGCGAGGAGAAAAGCGTCCGCAGGCAGCAGTGACGTTCGGTGCTTCTCAGGGGCAGGATCTGCAGCCTTCGGATCACAGCTGGCTTGACTTACAAATAACAAATACAATCCCGTTCTTTGCGCTTGTTTTTCCTTTGCAAACACTGAGGGAGATACCCGCTAGCACAGGTTCAAATTGCCTTCCCCAGGCAGCGCCAGTGCGGGAGCCTTGCTGCCCGCATTGCCCGTCCTGCGGAAAACCTCCCGGAGCGGGGCCGGGGGCTCCTGCCAGCGGGGCTGGGGATGACCCCGTGGCTCTCGGGACCCGAGCGGGGCTGGGGGGCTGCGTGGGTTTCCTTCGCAGACCTCCGCGCGCTCCCTGGAGGCCCTTTGCCTCCGCCAGCTCCCTGACCTCTCCCCAGCGCAGGGAATAAGCTGCCGCCCTGTTCTGGTGGCCTTGAAGCAATCACCGCGACAGTGGGGGGCCGAGAGTGGGCAGTCCCCGAGGAACACCACCACAAGACAGAGGTATGGGCAGGTAGGCTTTCCGGACCCCTTGGCTTTATGTAGCGCTGTTTTCCTTGGAGGTGTGTGAGCTAACACGACTGTTTAAGTTTCCCAACTTGCAAGTACGCGGCTGCGTGACCTTCATGGGGTGTCCGGGCTGAAAGGCCTGGCTTCGGTACAAGCACAAGACATGGTTTCCCTTCCCTCTTGTTTGCAGCTGCAGTGCAGGCAAGGATGGGTTCCCGAAGGTGCAGCCCTCAAAAGCACCGTGGTTTTGCTGGAAGGGGCTGAGCCACTTCAGGTCGGCTGACAGTGTGCAGCTTGGAGACAGAGCCTGGTTCTCTCTCTTTAACAGAGTAATTTACTACCTTTCTTTATTATTTCATGTACTCTTGCTATATAATTTTAACAGGCTTATTCTAATTCAGCATCTTTGAATAGGAATAAGCCTCTTAAAATTATGAACTACTTATGCACAGAATCATAAAATGCTGTAAGGCAATACACAGATCTTACAGAAATGGACAGATTACACAATCAACATTTCCACGCTTAGCCTTCATGTTCACAGGAAGATTGGTTTTTTTTTTTTGCCAGTGACTACAGTGTTTGCCATCTTGTCTATTCCAAAAGCACAACAGTAGGTATCTTTAAATGAACATCCATTAAATTCCATTTATCTCCTTTCTTGATTCAGGTTTTCAGTTAAGCCAGGGAAGAAATACACTCTCACTTAACATCTCTGGAAGCCTGCCTACAAGAGGCTGAAGTTGCCATGCAGGACAGGAGAGATCTATTCTTATACTTCCTGGGACATAAGCTAAGCAACTTAGTCCATTGAAAAGTTGCCCTGAGCTCTTAAGTTGTATTTTTAGTATCTGATTCAAATCCATTCATGTCTGCAGAAGCCAAGCCCTTAGCCCCCAACACAAAGCAAAAGAAGGTTTTGGTGCAGAGATGGAACACTTTTATTATTAACTGTCCCTATGTTAACTGTTTCCAGAGGTGACCAGATACGGTCCTGAAGAATTAGCACATTTACCTAATCATAAAAATTCCAGAGACATCTCCCGTGTAGTAGCAATTACATTCCACTGCAAGGGCTTCAGAGTTTACTACGAAGGCCAGCAGTATCTCAGACATCCTGAAAACATATTTTTATGTTTTTATAAACTCTAGTAAAATTGTAATTGGATAAAACCGTGCATTCAAAAGCACATTCTTTGAGAATATTTTACATGCACATAAAACATCTGAGAAAATGTTAACATTATGATCTTAACTGTTTGCACATTGGAACCAGCTAAAGGTTAGGAAAACGCAGTCCATCTGGTACAGAATTTTAAGCAGAATATTTCTGAGTGCGTTTCCTTCAGAGCTTGGGTTCATAATACCCTACAAACCCGGCTACGACGGGCTGCGGACCTATTGTGACGCACAGGCCAAGGTGCCGACCACAGCGTTCACAGGAAGAATGAGCCCGGTTTGTCTTCACCACACTTACGACCCGGGTCCCCAAAGAAGGGTCAACACCTGACGACATCACGGGGTTTCTGCAGCTTGCACTACTCTGCGCTCGCTGGAATACGCAGCCCCGCAGCGTGTCCCCAACAGCTGCGGGTCAGGGCAGAGCGGGGAAGGCCTGCACAGCGCAGAACCCCGCTCCTGCTGGGAGCAAAGTCCTGCTGAGAGCACAGCACCCTGCCAGCAAAGCTGGGCGGCTTTCGGAGAAGAGCTGGCTGCCGCCCAGCCGGCTGGCAGTGCTCCGCAGAGCGGAGGTCCCCTCGCCGCGGAGGGACTGAGCCCTGCGGCCGGCGGCGGTGAGCAGGACCGGGAAGGACAAGGTCTGGAGAAAGCCACAGGCACTGGGGAGGTAAGCAAGGGGAACCCTGACCAGGCACGGCAGGTAAGAGGAGCGAGCGCAGGTCTGCAGGGCCGGCAGCAGCCTCGACTGACCGCTTGCGCAGCAGGAACCCCCTTTGGAGCAGAAGCCCGGCCGGCGCAGGGAGCCAGGCTGCGGGACAGGACGGGGGGATCTCGGGCTCAGGTGGGCAGGAGGGGAGAGCTGGGAGCAGCCCCAGCCCCGCGCTCCCTGGGCTTCCCCCACACCGCCGGACCAGGGGTTTCCTACGGCCTGTGCGGAGGTTGTTTGTTCAGGCAAATCCATTAGGTGTTTATTAGCCTTCATTATGGAGTGCTAGAGGGTTAATTAGTTCAGGCTGTTCCTGTGGGAGGGGGTGGGGGGCAGGAGGGTGAAGCAAGATCAGCAGCAGCCAAATATCCAGGTTCCTAGGGCAGCCCACCACTTAGCCTGGTTTCTTTCTTTTTTTTCCCCTCTTTATCCCTTCCCTAAGCGAGTTAGGAGCGTCATTATCACATCTGCAAACTGCTTAGCACAAGAAAGAGTGCCTGGGCAAGAGGACGCTGGGGTGCCCAGCTCCTTTGCAAAGCCGGGGGTAGGGGATGGGGGGGGGCAGCCTGGCTCCATCTCCCACTGGGGTGGTCCGGAGGCAGGCAGGCATTGAGGGCAGCAAGGGTCCGCATCTAGGCTGTGGGCTTGAGCCTGGCTCTGGCTGCCAAAAGCCCTGCGGGGCCCGGCTGGCGATAGCCGTGGCCAGCCAACTTTGAGAGTGGCCAGTACCTCTCCCGGAGGTGACGCCTGAGCAACCAGGGCATCCTTCGAAGGTGTCCCCTGCCCAGCTTGTGGCGAAGCCCGGCCTCCGCCAGCCTGGGCACAGGCCTGGGAGACCTTCCAGGGAGCCAGACGGCGCAGATGCGTCCCTGGAGCGTGTGTTCGGGGACAGTGACAGCGCTGTTTATCATATTGTATTGTTGCAAAATTACTGCTTTTTGTCCGGAGAACTAAACTAAACAAATCATTCTTGTGTTTATTTCTTCCCCGTTGAATTGTGGTGCGGTTGGCAGAGGACAACAAATGATTCATCAGTCTCAGCACTGGACGGGATTTAAGGATGTTGAACCCTTGCAGATCAGAGGCCACACAGGGGTCCTGCGCCAACCCACCACTTACAGCCTCTCAGCCTGGAAACAGGGAGACAAAGTGTGATGGAGAATGCTTGCTGGCCACCAGCAAGCTGTTTTGACAGTTAATCACCCTTCCATTAAAGCCTGAGTTCACCTAGCTTCTGCTTCCAGCTGACCTCAGTATATATATATATTTGTCTGTTTTTATCAGAAACCTGCTCCCTCTGTAAAGACTTACAGACTGTGGGAGAGGGGTAACTTGCAGTCTCACAAATCCAAATCAGCCGTGCTGTCCTGATACCTGCAAGCCCTTGTGCCAACTCTTAGCCAGGCATAACAGAATCGATGCCTCCTCCCCAGGGTAGGCTGAAATCAACTTCCAGCAGTGGAGAGAAATCCAAACCCAGAAATGCTTTGCTAGAAAGACAAGCCTGGGTTCTTCCTCCTTGCTTACAGCAGGGGGTAGTCCATCACCAGCTGTGCCTTGCATCTCTCTGAGGCGCCTGGTGCTGCACATTGGTGGGGCAGCAGATCTGAAAATGTGTCCCTGAGCCTGGGACCATGCAGCTTGGGCCGTGCCAGTCTTCACACAGGGACAGCCAAGGGCGAAGATGTAGACCCCTCCCTGGCAACAGGGACTCCTGCCACCCCGAGCAGGGTCCTCTTACTCCTTGGTGGCCCCCCTAGCCGAGGATTATGGGTTAATGTTTCTTGCTGCTCCACTGGCATTGAATTCATCTTGGCCATCAAAGGTCCTCTTGCAGAGGAAGGACAATGTTGCACCAGACTCTGGTGTGACGTGAATGAAGCAGCTCGGCTCGGCCAATGTGCAAAGGCAAATTGCAAATGCTAAAAACGTAGGGTTCATGGAAGTCTTAGAAACTCGCAGGCTGGGCCCCCCAGCTCTCTCAAGCCGTGCTCAGCATATGACCAGAGAGGGATGGCGATATCCACCCTTGCTAGATGCATCCCCTCCCAGTAGCCTTCCCAGCCTCCCAGACAAATTAGCGCGGTTTCCACTTCAAGAGCAAAAAGACAAAGGTTAAATGCAAACAGGATAAGGTATCTTTAAAATGGTCTTGTGCCGCTTCCTCTCCACACACACTGAGACACCCACAGGCCGGGTCTGCCACCCCTCTGTATATTCTCTGTTTAGCCTAGCAGCCAGTCCGGGGATTTATTTGCCCACAAACTCCACAGACCGACTTGGGATGCAAGAGCGGCCCCTCTGAAAACAGATTTCTATATCCCTTGTGATGGGAGGAGCAAACGTTATCAGCTTTTTAGCAAAAGAAAATGAAAAACTAGCAGAAGAGCACAATGAAGTAACCCCTGCCAGACTGAACTCTGGCAATCAGGTACAAGGTAACAATGGCTGTGGCCCTGCTTAATTATTTCTGCTCCACCTAATTGTGAAAAACCAGTCATTTCCACTTAAAAGACCCTCTGTGTGATCTTTAGGAGGGCGATTCCCCTGTGGAGCTGCAGCTTCCCCAGAGGAGTCAGTGCCACAGCCCCACGAGGGCTTTGAAGAGGGATTCCCTGGAGGGTGGGTATTAGGCATTAGCATTTTCCAATTACTCTGAGAAGTCCGCCTCGGTAGGAACTCTGCCCTGAAATCAAACCACGGCTGGCCCGTACCCGAAGAGCTGCTGGCAGGAAGGTAGACGAGCTGCGACTGGATCCGTGCACCACCAGGTCTGGGCTCAGTATGTCTCACTTGGAGCGACCTGGTGGGGGGGTCTTGGAGTCCCAGGACCTCCCAGAAAAACTCCCATGGACCTTGGGAGGGCTGGTCCAGACCTTGCTAATTGTACAGCTATTATGCACCTAACGCGCAAGCGCTCAGGCATCCAGCTCCCCTGATACTTCCAGCACGAAGTTTAGAAACAGTGTCTGCATTTTGGGGAGTTTAAAGGAAATTAAGCTCCCAAGGGGATGTCCACAGAAAGTCCGAACTGTCTGCTCTTCTCTCCAAACCCCTGCATTGCAAAGCCAGCTCCCAGCACGTGGCCAAAGCACGGTCCCCTCCTGCTCCTTCCTCCCCTGGCTAGGGGTGTTCAGAGGTTTATCCCCCTAGAAGGGATAAGGACGATAGCTCAAGGCCATTTACAGCACTGCCTCCGATGAATGTACGAAAGCCTGGCACATACCCACCTTGTGTTGCAACACACCTTCTGCCACTGCTGTGTTGTATTTTTAAACAATGAAGACAGGCTGAGGTGCCATGGTCCTGCAGGCAAAAGCTGAACTCACGCAACCTGAGATTTACCATTACTACCTGTGTCCAAATTTGTAACCAGTTTACATAAATCCTCCGGGAAGACAAAGCGTTTTTTGGCAGGTACAAAAACCCAGAAGATGTCCGGGGAAGCTGTCAGTTCCCTGCACATCAGGGAATGCCTGCAGTCTCTATCCAGGGGTGGCACTAGGGGACACACAGTAAGGACAAAAACCATCTGTGTTGACAGGAAATAAAGTTAGTCCTGTTTAGTCCAAGGCTGATGTCTGGGATCTCCGCAGCCTCCACACCCAGAAAGACCTGTTATTTGTTGTTTCCCCTCATCATCAAAATGCCTCTGACCTGTCGATCTGGCACTGCCGATGCTCCACATTGATCTTTCTCATCAGCCAGCCACCTACAGCAGCCACGCTCTGCAACCACCTGCACCGCAGTACCTGCCCTCCCCTGTCTTTAGCAAGTCTGTGCTTTCTGGGGATGTTCAGCCCTTACTTCTGGGATGATTTAAATCAGCTTTACCTACACCTAGAGATAAAGCCACAGACAAAAATCTGGCCTAGGTCAAATTTCTCCAAACAGTTGCAGAGTTGAGAGGCCATCGTCACTGAAGGTAAATATGATCAAATGGTTTTCCTCTCGCTGCAGTGTTGAGGTCTGTGGCCCTGAGCCAGAAAAGACCACCTCACACCATGAAGGGAGAGACGTTTCAGCTGGTCTGGGACTGAAAAGGCATCAGGGTCCCTCCCGGCTGCCAGAGCACTAGTGGTAGTACCAAACATGAAATGGCACCTCGAGTAAAAGGCTTTTTTGAAGCGCACAAAGGAAACAAGCAGTGAATAGCAGGGGATAGAAGAGCCCTGAATATGCTGCCGTTACTCGTCGTCCGACACTGGCCACTGCCATCTGTGCAAGTGCCTGCACCCGACGGCTCCAGAGCCCTTTGCTCTGCTGCGTACAGGGCTGCCCAATTCTGCAAGCCGCTGGTTTACTACCTTCACAAAACAAGTACAACATTGATCTGATGTGCTTATAATCTCACCCTTAGCCATGAAAATGCAGAAAAGTATGCTCAACAAAGGAACAAAGTTGAACCCTACAGTTAGATACTGCAGCTGCTTCTAAACACGGGCCGGCCGGTGGAACAACACACAGCCACACTAAGCAGGGCCAGGTTACCCAGCCGGAAGCATTTTCTGTCTCTAAGAGCATGAATTGGAGACCACATTTTACTATCAACATCTGGAATTTCAAATGCCCTTGCAACTGATAGCATCTGGATTGAATTCTCCTATTTTTTACAGGGCCTTCTTATTTAATAAATAATAATAGTTTATTACTGCATTGTAAAATTTCATAATCCTTTTCTCAGCAAGAATGAAAAAGATTCAGAAAAAAAACAGGAAGTGTTTTGAACAGGATGATGCCAAGAACTAAGGAAGACAGAGCATTTCCTCAAGAGAGGTGGGTCAAGTCATTTTTGCATTTGTGGCACTCGGCTCCATGTACATTTGCACGTGCCAACAAGCGCACCAACAATTCCTGATAAAATCTTGGCTCACATCAGTTCAGAACAGCAGAATGCGCTCCACACCTGCTCCGCTGCAGGACCAGTACAGGCTGGGTTGCCTCCGAATGCATCTCTCACCCACACATGCTGAAGAGGGACTCACAAGCAAGTTTTGAAACATTGGACATTTTTTACGTATTTCTCGATTTGTAATAATTTCAGACCCACACTGAAAGTTATTAACAGAGCTCCCATCAACTGAGACAGCAGGAGTTTTGGAGGTAAAACAGAAGACTGATTTAACCAGTAAAATGATGTCTTTTCTCCCAGGCCTTAGTCCCCTGCTTAAGCAAAAGCTTTGCCCTCTGGAGGTGTGCTCCATCCCTTATCAGGCACAGGCACATCTCTGTCTTGCTCAACAGCTGGTAGTACTGCTCTGAGAGGAGCAGGCAGAGCAGTGCTATGGCTTTCAGAGAGACCTTAGCTCTCCTCTTCCTTACGTGCCAGCCCCAAGGCAGCTGGACACTGGGAGCACTGGAGCGAAGCCGAGCGAGGACTGAGAGATCCTGTGAGCTGAGAGATCCCCAGGGTTCGCAGCTTTATCACTTCGCTCAAGGTTAGCGTTCCAGGGCTGGGAACGCTGTCGTCCCCTCGCAAGAGAAAAGAGGTTCTGGGAGAAGCAGCAGTCTGTACAAACCGCAGCAAGGGCACGAAGGGCACAGACGGCGAGCCTGTGACCCACAGACTTCACCACGGAGGGACGGGTGAAAGCCATGCTGCTCAGCGAGGGAGAACATGGGCATCGCTTTCTTTTTGGCACTCAGGCAAAGGAAGGCACCCATGCACATCCCCTTCTTCCCCTACGGCTTTGGCTCCAGAAAGGCAGGACTCTCACGCCCACTAGCACTCTGCAAGTCCCATTACAGTTTGAAGTGAGGCAGTTTTCAGGTAAAGCCTGCCGAGGCAGCCAGGGAATTTGCTTCCATGGAGAGGCGGACAAATGCCGGCAGAGCAGTGTCCGAGCAGCTGGCTGGGGATGCTCCACAGCCTGGCTCAGCCCCACACCCCGGGTCCTGCAGCCAGCAAGCCCAGGAAACCCCCTCCCTGCCTGCACAGCATCCCAGCAAGTCCCGCACAGCTGTGGCAGACGGCCCGGCAGCGTGTCCTCCCTCCGTGAGCCTTGCTGAGGCCCGGGAATGACTCCTCGTCTGGCACAGCAGCCTCCGTGCCCGGGTTCGTGGGAAGCAGGTCAGGCCCTCCAGCCTGCTCTGACACTGACCCGGTAGAGATGGAGCACGGCCCAAGCCAGCGTGTCTTGCACTTGAGTTCGTTCCTCCTTGGGGTGCCTGGGAACTCTTCTCCTGTATATCATCTAAGTGGAGGCTTCAGCAGGCTGAGAAGAAGCAGCTGCAGTAAGCAAATGTAATGAAACTGAACGTCCCAAATGCCTTGCTTCCCTTTAATTTTTGTTCACCAAGTGATGGTTTCCAATAATTGCTTCAATAAACATGTCACTGATTAGCTAACTTCTGAACCTTGGAACAGTACCTTCTGATCATCTATGATTTCACAACTTCCAGATGAGAAAAAAACTCTCAGGAATGCTGAAGGCAAGAGATCAGCTTCATATGCACAAGTCAGAATTAGGAACAAGGATTACACAGGGAGGATCCGACCAAGACATGTTTCCCAATTCTGGCTGATGGCGAGTCTGTAAGACTTTGCTGCCACCGGACATCAAGCTCCTGCAGTATTTCTGTGGAATTGCTTCATTAATTAACACAGACGTACACTAAACAACTCACTGATGGCTTTTGCAGAAGGGCTTGCTCCTAGTATCTCTCATGTGTGACCTCAGAAAATACTCGCCGAGGACTGTGCTGAAGCCTAGGCTCAGTAATTGCGCCCATAATTAGTGTCTGGTTTGTTTTTTTTTTAATCCTGTGGGCACAGCTTGCCATAGAGATGTCAGAAATCTGCAATTAGCTCCCCTGGTTTCTGAATTAGCTGAAAGGGTACTGCCATTTTTCAGGGTTTTTGTGGAGGCCAGGGCACTAGTTACACTGAACAGAAGCATTCCACCTCCCAAGGAGGTTCACCTTCCCCTGATGTGTTTGTTCATTTGAAATGTTTTTAAATAATGGCGCTAGATCCAGAGGCCATTTAGCTGCAGCACATGAACTTTCCCACTGCCTGCTGAAGAATTTTCAGACCAAACGATCACCTCCTTGCAAATCTAACGTCCTGTCGCCCACAACACACCCCGCTGGGCTCCCAAAGGCTCTGGAAAACGTACCGCGCCCTTCCAAGCCACCGCAGCCCTGAAGCCGCTCAGCACTGCGACGCTCCCCTCGCAAGGGGAGAAGGCCTCAGCGGAGGGGTGCTGCTGGGGGGGCTCCTCTTGCTGCTCGACGCCTCGGCCCCGCGGGTCCAGCCCTGCCCCGAGTCGCCCCCGGGCAGAAGGACAAAGCAGCTTCGCAGCGTTTCGGGGCGACGGCAGCAACACCCCGCCAGGCGCAGGGGGCACGTCGTCACCCCAAAGAGCGCGGCCCGCAGGCCCGGGCGAACGCGCCCCACCCC
>VYZV01026472.1:48827-66641 GCA_013401275.1 Pandion haliaetus | reverse complement strand
TATAACAGTATTTCTATTGCAAATTAATGCATACATTTACAGATAAGTGAGATATTAGTAAAATCTGCTCATGCTACACTGGGAGGTGGTGGAGAGGAAGAGGAGACACCAGTGATGCCTGTATGCTCCCCTGAAACAGAGTTAATTCTGTGAGAATAAATTCTTTTTTCTTAATTCCATAGCTGAAACCTCTAGAAAAAGAAATTTTTCATCCAGATAAAGATATGTGGATGATACGGGTGAGACCAGATGGCAAATTAATTAAAGCATAGCAGGGCATTATAGCAGCTGAACATTAAGTCTGACAAATACATGTTAAGCTCTCCAGGAGCTGAGAGTCAGGTCAGTCCTGGCTTTGACCTGAGGCTGTTCAGGTTGGCGTGTCTCTTGATCATGAGTTTCATGTTCTTGAAGAAAGTCCAGATAAGATGAATAGCGGTCATGTTTTAAGGTGATTAGTCTATGAGAGAAGATGGAGGTACTAATTTTTTGGCAAGTGTTGGTTCACTTCCAAGTATCTGTGATTGGTCTGGTGAGGATCACATACGTGTCTGAAGTAAGGTGTGCTTAAGTGCTCCATTAGATGAGGATATTGGGCAGAACCAGGAGCCATCAGTTCACAGTTTCTGTTGGAAGGTCAAAAATGCCATGGACGGGAACCGGGGTCTGTAAAAACAGTAGATACAGAACTGGTGTATGCTTAGAGCTCAATGCGTCCACATAATTTATGTAAAAAGTAGAAATTCCATGTAATATGTTAAAATGGGGAAGAAAAGGGGATGAAGCTTTATGATTTTTTTGATATGATTCATTTAGTTCTGTTAAATTTCTTAATGCCTTCAATTTTAGATGCTTGTGTTTTTTGAGTTGATCTGTTTTGCAGTCTTTGACAGCTACTTCTTGAAGCTTCTTTCCACAAATACTTTAACTTAATATGATTTTGCAAAAACACTTGTACATATATAGTTTTTAAGATTTTTAGCTCTCTAAGGCTACATGTTGTTACACAGCTGTGGAAATTTAATGTCATGAGTAGAAATACAGAGAATAATGATGAGCATATAACCATGTATAAAATAGTTTTTTTCTCACAGTCATTTGGGTATGGCTGTTAATGGGATTTGTAGCTCCTAAACAGGGAATGCAGAGAAACAAAATCTATCCAAATGTAGAATAAATATGTACCCAGTGCTTTCAGATTTATTAGTCTAGACTTTAAGTATGCCCGTGGCTAACTTTGCATTATCCTTTTTCAGCTGGCTATGCCTACTGAGCAGATAGTTGCCAATCTAAAAACAGTTATCCATGATATCTGCACATTCAAGCCTTCGACTTATGGTAAGTAGCTGTTCTTCTCATGTGGTAGGTGACGTTACAGCAAACAAAATTGAGATGAGTCTTGTTTACCAGGTTGTCATTAAATGACTTTGCTTCTTTGTGTGCCTTGGGACAGGAGGGAGCTGTTAGGCAACTCAGTACTTCAAGACCTAAGAAATGATGGCCTGTAAGGGCATGAATAGCATCTGCTCTTATTGATGTGAACTCCAGTTGCACCTTGGCACTATGTAAGTGTCTGTGTGAGGAAAGGAGTGAGATGTTGTACATAACTTAAGTTTGCAGGCTTGATGCTTAAATGGATTAAAGCCATACAAGGAAATCCTTATGGGACATGGAAGTCTTCAGTGACTATGTGCATTGGGTTTACCCCACTGATGTGACCCTGTTGTGGCTCAATGCATAGAATCTGAACCTGGAATCCACCTGCAGTTGCCTTAGTTAAAACCTGTGCTTCAGTTAATATCTAGTCTGGTCAGCTACCCTGTTTGAAGATATACCACCATTTTTTTTCTGTATTGCCAAGATATTTTTAAATTTTCTGCTGCTCCAAGGGAGAAGCTGTTAATATTTTCTTTTTTTTTCTTTTTTTTTAATTCCTTAGCAAAAGGACCAGGTTACAAAGGAGTAAAGGTGTGAATTCTGCGTGTTGTTCCTGTGGGTTCTGCTCACTGTTTGGAACAAAGAATGTGAACAACTAATATGCTATCTGTTCTTAGTCATGACAATTATTTGAAGTCTACTTCGTTATCTGCTTAGCTGGAGTGGAAATGGTGATTTATTAACATAATTTTATGGAAGATTAGCCTTGTTTGAGCTAAGAAAACAATGTTGTAATATTGGCTTAATGTCTGCAAAAAGAATCATCTTGCATCTCTTCCAGTGATGCTGTTAATAGTAGCTACTGTACAGAGAACAGACCACAAAAAGCCAAGTACACATGCCTTTAGAAGCATTTCAGCCCACATAAAAAGTATAAGGAGTTGGTTGACTTGAAATATAAGTAAATAGAAGCAAGAAGTGGTGGTATTTTTGTCCTTAATGAGTTTATATGTGAACTACACCAACCTAGTTAAGTAAGAGTAAGCTTTTCTGGTCTTAGTAGCATTTCTACTGATTTTGCAGTATCAAGCTTGATTCTTGTAGTGGGTCTCTTACCGGCTTCATTAAAAGTATTTGCAGCTTATAGGAAGTAGACTTGATAATTAACACATCTTTGCACGGTGGAGTCTAGATATGCTTGCTAACTTATCAATCACTTAGACCAACTAGTTACAGGCATCTGTTCATTAGTTCCTTTCAGACTTTCCATATGTAATAACATGTCTTCATGTAGCTATGTAGTTGTCACTAAAATGTCGTTCCTCCACGAGTCACTTGATCTAATGCAGGAGTAAAAATACCGCCAGGCAAATGTTCACAGAGTATAATGTGGATCTATTTAATCTTCCATAGAGAAATCTGACTGGTTTTGTAGTTGTTCTTGTCAAAAGGTTCCCTCAGCATTTTGTGGTAGGATCCTGAATTGGTAATGGTGTCTTTTGTGCTTAGTCGTGTATGAATATTTGGGTGATCAACGAACTCCAGCATGCATGTGCACACACACACCCCCACACCCACATGCCCCATATCTTGCCAGTCAGGACCACTCTCCAAAGTGAGTTCACCTGTATTTAATTTTTTTTGGAGGAGTGTGTGTGTGTGAAGCTTTATTTGTATGTTCAAAGGCCCAGGGGCACCACTGATGTCAACTGTTGGTGAGGTACTGAAGGAATAAGGTAGCCGTCAAGTTAGTATCTTTTATGGCACCAGAGTGTGAGTTGCATTTGGAACCCAATCTGCCAGGGTGGACGTTAAACACTCTCTACTGAAGGGATGTGTCTACATGCATAGTTCTGATCCTGGTTATGTGTTTGATGCAGTATGAATTAGTACTAAGATAAATCAGCCTGGAGACATGAAGAGTGGTAGAGTGACCAAATTGGTGGTGTTCTTTGTTTTCTAGGTCCTTTTGTGCAGAAGTTGGTTATTAGATCTTCAACCAGTGAAGGTTTGCTATTGAACCTTGATGGACTCCTACCTCAGGTGGAGAAAGTAGAAGAAAAAAATGCAGAAGATGATGAAGAAAAACATGTCCAAGAACCTGTTAGTAACTGATGTCTTTCCTTGTAGATCTGATGATCAAGCTTGGAAAGAAAATAGTGTAATTCAAATCATACTTTATGAAAAGAAAAAATAAATCTAACTTGTGAATTTCGCTTGTAAATTCTGTGTGACAAACATTGCCACAAACAGGAGTCTGTGTCAAAACTAAAGACATGTTAGATTCCTTTTGTTGGTAGCTGAAAGCTCCCTAGTTTGGGTTTTTTTTTTCTTTGCACGTAATAGTTCTTACTTTAATAAAAGTATTTCTGTAACTTATGAAGTATTGCCATCCAATTTCCACAATTGCAGCCAAAAGGCGAGCACATGTTATATCCATAATGCTGGACTTTTTACTCTGTTGAAATTGAAGAATGTTCAATGCTTTTGTTGTCTTGACTTGGTTCTCCCCACAGAGCAACTAGTGCAGTTACTTGTGGAAAGCTGCTGTATAACTTGCCAATGAAGGAAACGGATTTTTATTTTCCATTCTATTTTTCTGTAAAGTCAGATGTGGTGTCCCTTTTGAGTTGGTGGGAGTAACATCTGCTTGATGCTTGTGATATCTCACTTTGTTTTCATTTAATCTGCACGTGTAGATACTGGAGGGGTATACAGAGGATTACTGCTCTGCCACTTTGAGCCTGTGAATGCAGGTTAGTCTTTGTGACAAATTGTAATAGGTGAGGTTTTTCTAAGGAAAAATTGGATGTATTCTGTGGGAGGAGTGAGCATGCACCTTATCTTTCAAATACTGCTATTTCATTTATGTGTATGATGGCCCTTAGAAAATCCAGTCAGTGGTTTGTTTGTACTATCCTGGAAGGAATTACCCTTAAAATGTTTTGGGACGAAACCTGAGTAAGCTACAAATAGTAAGTGTCGCTTTCTTGTCTTTTTTTCTATCATAGAGGTTCTTCTTGATGAGCTTTTGAATAACCACTAGGGATAAATGGATGGGTTTGGGGGAATGGGGGCAGCTTCACAACAAGCAGCAGAAGATCTCTTCCATACAGGTGACTGAGGAAGACTCCCGTGCTACACTTCCTAATAAGATTTTTTTTTTTTTTTTTTGCCTAGAAATGCTGACTGATGCCTTATGTGGATTTCATCTGTTACTGTCTGTAGATGAAGAGCATGTATGTAATGGGAGCAGCGAGTAGCTAGGAGCTGTAGGCCTGTGGTCCTGTGCTATGTTAGTCATCTTGGAGGTGTGCTAGGCTCTGTACACCTGGCTAGAAGACGCTGATTTTCTAGTGGCTGAATGGAGGCTCTGCATCCCCTCTGCCAGTGTATGGGGGGGGAAAAACAAAAGGCAGTGGGGGTCACCTTTGGTTATCTGCCTGCTTTGTTCCTCTGACTCTTAGTAGCTATACATACCACTGAGATTTGGCAGAAAAATCTTGAAAATAAAGACTCTCTAATTGAAATGGAGGTTTGTTTTAGCAATAGCACAGTTTGACAGAAGTGGTAGATTCCCAATAAATGAGTTGAACTTTTGCTGGGATTTGAGCTCTTAAACACAGAAGGCTCAGCTTGGCGACGGTTCTGGTTTTTGCACAGTTAGCTTTTTGTTCTTTGGGGCTGGTTGGTGTGGGTCAAACGGATTAAAACACAAACACTAACTGGTTTTCGCAATAGCCAGTCTTGAGTGTGCTTGTAATGTAATCTTACCATTCTGACTGATATAATTCAGTCTTGTTTTGCTTACCTTGGTTTCCTGCAGCATAGTTCTTAAATGTAAACTGGAGACCAGCATAAATATCCATGCATCTTTTAACTGGCTCTCTAAAAATAGGTGGTTTTTGCTTTGCTGCGGAATTTCTTTACCAGTTTTTTTCCATGTTGTTTCCAGCAGGTGGCATTTTTGTTCCCTTCTGTAGAGGTGTTGGGAAAAGAGTTTCTCAGTATGGGTTTTTTTGGGCTTTGTTGTTAAACATGTTAGTAAAACTGCACCCTAAAATGTCAGATGGTTCCAAAAAGGATTGGCTATTTACAAAAGGGATGAGCTTATCCAAATCTGGATGAGTGGTTTGTGTTTGTTACTTTAAATCATTCCTATTTATTGGAGGTGGGGCTCTTCCCGCCCCCCGAGAGGTTACCTATATCTGTCTGCATAGAAATTCTTATACTTCCCATCTGAAGCATCTGGCTGCTGTCAGTCAGGGTGCTTGACAGATTACTGTTAGGCCATGCTGCTATATTTTTGTCTATGTGGGGTGCTTTGCTCAGAGTTTGATCAGAAAATTCTTTTAGGGGTAAAGGAAGGCTTCACACTGACTTCAGTAGACTTAGTAGGTAGTATGTGGAAAAAGCAATGCCTGTGCACTTGAATAGTAATCTAAATGCATTTTTTTACTGTGGGCTGTGCTCATATTCCTAGTGGAAAGAAGAAAATTACATCTGTTGCTTTTCAAAGGGAAGAGTTGATGTGACTGGCAAAATTGTCAAATGTGTTCAGTGATGTTAACCGCCCTAAACATCCCATTTGGCCCAAGTCTTCTTACATCGGGAATTGGTGATGATGAGGCTGGTGGTAATGGGAGTCATTTGTAAGTATGTTTAGAATGGATCATGTGTTGGGTTTTTTTTGTGGTGGTTTTTGGGTTTCCCNNNNTTTGTTGTTGTGTTTTGGTGTCCCCCCCCCCCCCCTTCCTCCTTTCTCTGTTCTGCAGAAGTTAAAGTTGTAGAGTAAAGCTTTTTTAGCTCCCTAATACTGATGTCTATTAATTTGTGGTCTGGAGCACCAGGCAAGTTTCAGAAGATAGGTGAGAGTAGGTAATCAAGAAGAGAGAGGTTTTCTTGAAGTGTTTCAAATTTGGGTTTTTTGTTGTTTTGTTTTTTTTTTTTCCCCCTCCTGTGCCTTAAGTAATCGATTGTACTGATTACTGATAGTTGTGTGCTGGCAATCTAGTCTATGCCAACACAGAATGGGTAACAGCTTAATCAGGCTGTAGCAAAAGGCTTGATTGCTTATGGCAAGTCTTACCTAGATGCTTTTTCCTCACAAAAAAAAAGAATCATGTTGCGTAAGCTCATCTGCGGTATGTCTAGCTTCATTAGCTCTGGTACAGCATCCTCTGCAAGTACATCACTTATGCTGTAACCTCTTTCTGCTTGGAGTTTGTGCAGAGCATGCATGCTTGCGTGAACAGAAAAGATAAAGCCATGGGGGTGTGCTTTATTTTGAGGACCTGGCTCTTAACTTATGTGCATCTCAAATGGATCACGAGTGGTTGATGAACTCTCTGAATTTTACCAAAAGGTAGAATGTTGTTTTACAAGAATGTTTTTTCACCCTGCAAATAACCTTTTGTGCCTGTGTGTAAGCAAAGAGTCTTTTTATTATTAATCAATTACACATTAAAGGAATATGATGAGATACTGTAATAGTTATGCACTGTTTGCAACCCAAAAGGAACAATGTGAAGGTAAGTTACATGTTAGTGTAGAAAAGCAAGGCTTGTGATAACTGTTTGCTTAGGTTTCTTGGTCTTTTTTCTATTTTTTCTTGGCTAATTTCAAAGACTACTATCCATTACGGAAAAAGGTAGACCAGCCCTTTTGAGGATGGGTGGCTTTTAAAAAAAGTGATGCTTAAGCATAAATATACAGGTGAACTTAAATCATAAGCTCTCAGACTGTTTAGTGTATTTTCAAAGAATAAAAATGTGGAATAATAAACATTCCAGGAGAAATCTGTACTTTGAAAATTTGAATGCTATGGAAATACTGTAAATCTGAACCTCTAGAAGTCAGGTGAGCAAAAAAAGTAACTCATTAACTTAGCAAGTTTTCAGCCACATTTGTTCAGGTGTAATCAGGCAGTTTGCATATATGTTACTATTCTACTAATTGATCAAGTAATAATGCCTCTGGCCTGTGTAGTACTGAAATAGTGTTATACAAGCTGTTGAGTATATTGTGATTTTTATTCTGAAATGCTTGACTGACACGGAGGAGAGATGAAAGGGAGGAAAACAACATGAGATTATTCCCCTTTAATAAGCTTAGTCATGAAACATGCGGAGTGGGAATTGTTGTACTTGTGGTTCATGTGCCAATGTGCCTTGGAAACCAGTTTAATTGTTACAGTAAGCCTAACTAAAATGGCATTGCTGGCTTCTATAAATTATTACTAGTGTACTCATTGCAAAGCATGAGGTTGTAATGCTTAGTGGTTTCTGATTAGTTAGAGCAGTATATAAACAGGTTATCTGTCCTGAATGTTAAGTTCTTGTAAGTGCTGTATAATAAGAGGCACCCTTTTTACCAGAGTTGCTGTTAATGAGTGCTCAATACTCCTTTGGTAGGTAAATAGAACACAGATCTTCTATCAAAAGCAAAATGGCAGTAACCCAGGACCTGGTTACCCAAATATGTGGTGAAGTGAGGAAGGATGTGTTACAAGGCATTAACCAGTCCATGCTAGCTGCTTTTGCATGACATTACCTGCAGTAAGTGGAAACTTAAAGTACATTGCTCCCTAGCGAAAGGTACTCTAGGCAAACTCTTTGTGCATACTTGGGCTTGAGAGCACATACTCTTGGTTCCTGTGGAGCAGCTGACTAGTTACTAAATGTTATCTCCTCTTAACAAACCATACCTTGCTGTGCATGCTTGGCCCTCAGCAAGAAGGGGGAGATGTCTGGGAGGGTGACTGGAAGGATGAGACCATCTTCCCATGTACCATAGAAGTGACGAAGGCTGATCAGTGTGCCCTAGTTCTCTCCCAAAGGGCTTTGTGGTTTTTGGTGCATTTACCTGTCATTCTTTCCTGTCTAATTTTTAGCAGCACAATCCAAGCTATGCTGAATTTCGGTGGCAGCTTCATTTCAACCAAAAATTATTTCTTGGGGAAGTATTGGGTGTCCTGGTTTCAGCTGGGATAGAGTTAATTGTCTTCCTAGCAGCCGGTACAGTGCTAAGTTTTGAGCTAGGTATGAGAGGAATGTTGATAACGCACTGATGTTTTCAGTTATTGCTCAGTAATGTTTAGTCTAAAGTCAAGGCTTTTCAGCCTTTGATGCCCAGCCAGCAAGAAAGCTGCAGGGGCACAAGAAGATGGGAGGGAACACAGTCAGGGCAGCTGACCCAAAGTGACCAACGGAGTATTCCATACCATATGACGTTTTAGGAACTGCGGCGGGCGCGTTGTGGAGGAGGGATTTCCGGGTTGGTCGGTCGGCGGGTGGTGAGCAGTTGCATTGTGCATCACTTGTATATTCCAATCCTTTTATTATTATTGTTGTAATCTCATTAGTGTTATCATTATTAGTTTTTTTTTCTGTTCTATTAAACCGTTCTTATCTCAACCCACGAGTTCTACTTCTTTTCCCGATTTCCTCCCCATCCCACTGGGTGTGGGGGGGAGTGGGTGAACGGCTGCGTGGTGCTTAGTTGTTGGCCGGGGTTAAACCACGACATTGGGTTACGGCATTTGAGGTCGCAGCCTATTTGCCTCTACAAGTGCACTCTTGCTGATGATAAGAAAGCAGGAGTTGATGTATGGGGCTTGGAATGCCCACTATTTATGAGTATTGAAAAAGTTCACTGATGCTCCTTGTGGAAAAAAGGAAGTGCTGCAATACATCTAGTAATGCAGATGATGTATGATTGCTTTTAAAATTGTCTTACATGAAACTGCTGTTAGTTTAACTAAGTAGAAGCAGGCAATGAACTTGGATTCACAGTTAGTGCATACAGAAACATTTGCCCAAACAAGGAAGAAATTGCCATGGAGGCATGCATGCAGTGGTGGGGAATGAAGGGTTTAGGCTGACACTCAGCCTAAACGTGGACTTGAACGGTGAATTAGCTGCGCTCCAAAAAACTTTGACTCTGTGTAGGTCAAACTGAGTTCATGGGGCTCTGCTGTAAATTATGGCATGGAGGTAAAGTTGGAAAAGCAGGACAGGGTTGTTACAAATGCCATATTCAAAACTGATGCAAGAAAGGCTAGCTTCTCCATACCCACTGGGGATTTTCCAGGGTGCTAGTGGTTAGAATTGGCACTAGTCCCACAGTTGCTGTTCTGCTGTACTGTGGCTGAGCATAGTCTTGGAAATGTCAAGTAAAATCAGCCTTGTATACCTGCTGAACTTTTCAGGTACAGACACCAATTTTAATTTTCCCAGGGACAGAGCTACCAAGTTCTGCTGTGTGTCTGCCTCTGTTCTGAAAGTGGGCTAGTCTAACATGTTGGGCTGAGTGCTTCATTTGAAGCATATAAAACTGCTTGGAAAGATCTGGGCTAAGCACAAAGCACATCCAGACCATGTCACTGATGAGGTATTTTTAAAAATCTAATTGTGCCTACAGGGAGTAAGATGCTTCTAAATGCTGACAGACACTATGAATGTTTACATTCATATTTTGCAATACCATTGATATTGTCAGCCTTGAAACTTTGGGTGAAGATACTACCATAGCCTAAATTCTGTCAGTATGGTAAAACTTGCACTGACTTAAATAGGACAGAGGGGAGAAAAAAAAAAAAGCTTGTTAAGGCTGACTAAAAATACTGTTAGGGATAAACATTGTCATTTACAAGTAGTCATTTCTGTCAGTACCTCAGCTTGCAGGTGGCCGGAAGCTTCATCCCACAACTACATGAAAGGGGAGTTGTCAGAGTGAATTCCTGATGGTTGTACCTTGCAGGGCTAGCATTTGGTGCATGTGTAAGTAGTTTTAATACTGGAGGGTAGTGCTATGCCATTCAAGTGGAAAGCTGGTTTGGGAGGAGAGCCATATGCTTTCTTCCTATCACTGTTCTTAGAAAATAGGAGTTTTATGCCATGAGGATAAGCAGTATGGGAATCAGTCCATCAGGGATTTGTATTGGCATCCTTCTGAAAGGAGGCAGCTTCATAGGAGACTTGATTTGGGTACACTCACTGACTTTGAAGATTTAGTACTATCTTTCATCAGTGGCCTTCAATTGAAGCTGCTTATTTTTAGGGCTACCTTTACCCCTAGTGGGTAGTGCTCTAACATTTAGCGAAGGCAAGTGCTCATTTGTGAAGGTTTTCAGAACAAAGGTCAGGCTTTCTGCCGAAACTGCCTGTGAAAAATGTGAAAGTGAAGAGTATTGAATTTTGTAAAGTCAAATCCTGTTAAGTTAAGCATGAAGTTCTTTTAGCTGCAACAATACTTTGAAAACAAGGGGAAAAACCCAGTCTTCCCAAATTGCCAGGTACTGGGAAATGCTGGGTTAATATTAACTATTACTACACATGGTGACTATGAAGTGCCATGTTGTGTTGGTCACTGGCAGAGCTAGACGTGTATGTCAGGGGCTGTGGCACTTGGAAGCTTTGGTGTGATCCTCAGTGGGGTAGGGGGTCTTTTGTGAACCTGTATGTTGTTCTAGTGGATATCTTAATATTAGAAACCTGTGCTGATGGTATTTATTTGCAACTGGAGTCGTAAAGGTCTTTGTATTGTTAAAATGGAGAAACACCTGGGGGACTGTTCTCTCAGCCTAAAGAAGGCTTTAAAAAACCCAACCCTAAAGTGTTAAGTGTTTTCAGTAAAAGGGGTAGTGATTAAAAATACTATGTTCTTTCCAGAACGCTTCATCTTGCCAGCAGGAGGAGTCCTGTGATTACATTGCTAGCAGCATGGACTCAGTCCCTAGGAGGAAAAGTGACTGGTGTGGAAATAAGAGTTAAGTAAGGTAAAATGTTTTTCTTTAAGATGCCTCTTGTACAAAGTCAGGTAAACTTAATTTCCCAGTATTAGTAAAATTGGTGAGAAGACAAATTTGGAAGTGACCTGTACACAGGCTAGCTACTATTTGAAGCTTTTAGAAAAGATGGCATGCTAACAAGGTAGACAGTGACCTTATGCTAGAGGTGCCTTGTGAAAAATAAAGCTTTATTTCAGGGAGTTTGAACCATTGCAAGCATGGTTCCTGTAACAGGGCTTTCCCAAACACACCTGCTTTCAGCTCCCAGGGTTTGTCGGGGATGGGGGGTTGATTTTTGGGGACTGGGACAGTGAAAGATGAGGACGTCATCCTAGTTGAAGCTACGTATGCACGTGTGCCATCTAGTAGGAAGACATTTACTATCTCTGAGGTTTCTGGAAATGCCTGCTGGATTTACTACCAGTGTGCTGCCTGGTGGCCTTTGTACTTTGCAGTTCTGCTGGAAAGCTCTGCTGCCTGAGCGTGGTCAGTCATATGCTTCCCTCAAACTAAAGGCCAGGTCTGTGTGTGCTATGTAGCACATGTAAGTGCATGTCTGCATTGGCTATACCAAGCTAAAATGCAGGCACCCCTGCATAAAAAGAAGTGACGTAATTTTGTGTTGGGCAATCAGTTTGTGGAAGGGTTGCTTTTCTGCTTCTCAAGGGCTTTCCAACAGGATTGTGAGTAGATGAAATGGCAGTGAAAGCTCAAGTTGTTAATATTTCAAGAAAACTATTTTTAATGTTTTGTTTGGTTGGGTTTTTTTCCAAAATCCTTATGAGCATCTGTTATCAATGGATAGTGGCTTGAAAGAGATGCTTTTTTTTAATGGCCTAATCTCATTGTGTTTTAAAAATGCTTATTAACAAAATCTGTGGTACTATATGTAGTGCATGGAGGTGGTGTCTTACTCCTTGCCCGTGTCCAGAGACACTGGGAAAAGATTGCATTTCCTTTATTTTGGTAGTGATTTGTAGTCTTGTATGTTATGTGAAGGCATGAAATTTCTACTAGATGTAGAGCTTCCAGACGCTGAAATGCAGACTTCTGTCATTTTCTTTCCAAAGCCTTTGTAAAAAAAGGTGGTGTAAAGGCTACATACAATTTGGAGAACTTGAAACTAAAATCAAGGACAGGCATTGTATCCGTGTGTGTGTGTGTGTGTGTGTGTATTGAGCCACAGACACTTAGGTGTTTTAAAAGTTTGTTTTAATGTTTCTGAGGGAGATTGGCCAAGTGGGGAGAAGGTCAAATTAATAATACTGGAAGAGTAACTTAAAGGCATCATGTTAAAAACACATCTCTTCACTCCAAATACATATATTGGTAAATAAAGCAGTTTTTCTTACCTCTGACAAAAGACTGACCAAAATAAAATATGTAGTAGTCAAAGATGGCTAAGGTTTATCAGGCTTCAGAGGGCATGAGAGAGAATTTGATCTAGCCTTATCACAGCATCAGAATATTACAAAAGGAAGTTTTCTCTTTGGCCAGATAAAACCCATTCAGTGCTTGATCTCACACTTAGATTAGAAAAAATCCTTTCTTTTTTAAATTAAAGAAAGAAATCCTTCATCCTTCTGGGTGATACAGTACCATCTGTAAACAACCATGAACACATTAAAGTCAAACCAAGCTTCTAGTCAATGACGGTGTCTTGACACATTAGGGAATAAGTGTTAAGTCCTCTCCCAAAAAGCTTGGGCTACTTTATATGGTGTTTGTTTACTTCTCATATGAGAACTGTGAATTACTACTTAATGGCACAGGTGCGGCCTCTGGCACATTTATTGTTTTGTGCCAAGCAAAATATCCACCAGTAGAGATTTTCATTCAACTTTGACAGGGTTTGCTGCTTGGAATTCAGCAAAGCACTGTTATCAAAGATGAATTGGTTTTGCTATTTAATATTGATTAGGAGACTTGCATCTGGTGTGCACTTTTAACTCCAGACAAGGAAAGAAGGTACAGTGTAATTTTGTTGTTCATGGATTGTTTGTACCTGTAGCTATTGCTTTGTTACCCTCAGTTTTCTCGATGCAGAAAGCCATCTACACTTTTTTCTTCCCAGAGATACTAAAAGCTCTGGTCAATGCAAGCACAGCACTGGTGCTGTTACTCACTGAAGAAGGTCAATTTGTTAATGCCATTCTCTGGACTTCAACAGATCAGCTTATTCTTAAAAAAGAGCAAAAAAAAGACAGCAGAAATAGACCAAGATGCCAAAAAAACCCAACGATTCAGCTATGGCAAAATTCGCTCACAGGACAGGCTGGAAGTGTTAACAGTAGAAGAAAGAAGAGCTGTGCAGAGGGTAGATTCTGGCCTTCTGTTTGCCTTTTTCCACAGAAGAGCAATGACTAGTTTAACCAGAAGTTAGAAGTGATTAAATGTAATTAATATGTATAAAAATAATGTACATAACTAATTTCTGAAATTTAGCAGCCTTAAAGGCGTGTACATCAAGTAAAATTTGAAAGAATTTTTAACTGTAAGAACTGAAGTGCCAGGGATTCTGGAAGTGGGGAATTCACAGAAGAATCCATTTCATAATGGTCTACTTGTCAGCTTTTTTAAATCGTCCCAGAAAGTAGCTGTCTTGATACAAGTATAGGACTACATCTGAGTCCACTTCTGTCTGACAAGTTCCTGTATGAAGGTCACTATCTTCTTTGGAAGGCTTAACCCACGTATTTCTGAGTGTGGACCATGTAGGCTAAATTCCAAGAAATTCAAAAGATTCTGAGACCTCAGTCAGCAGAGCTGGAATGAGACAGATCCTTTTCAGAAACATGTTTCTTCAGCTATTCTGTGTAAGTCTGTGCCAGCACATGTCCAGCTTTCAATGAACAGAAGTTGTGCCTGCCTCGAATCATTCAAACCAGGTGATTTGCATGCCAAACTAAGAAACAGATCCTTAACACCAATGTGCAGAAAATTGACCTCTGCCTAGAGATTTGAAAAAAGGGTGATTAAAAATGGTTTATTCCTACAACCTCAGTGATTTGTTGTGCCCTGAGTTCCAAGATTCGTGGCTGCAGTTGACAGTTGGGTCATTGCTTTGCAAGATGCACCCTTCAAGCTTTCAGTCTAAGAACAATCTCATGTTTCTCTAGACAGTCTGAAGCTTATTCTGTAAGTTCATTTGCTGTTAACTTGTAAGCAGACTCAAAACAGAATTGCTGCTCTTGTATTGAATTAGGAGTTAAAAAAAGATATGAAGGACAAGACTTTACAGAAATTGAATTTCTGAAACAGTGTGGGAGGCCTTGGTGCAAAACTTGAGAAATGTTTTCTTCTCCAGAGAGAAAAGCTCTTAGTTCATATCATGGAATGGGTAAATTTCCAAAATTATGTAAATTATGGATCTCCAGTTCTTCTGACTTTAACACTGTTCCAAAGAAGCTGTTAATGTAAGTTACTTTTATGGTAATCTGAAATTATTTCAAACCTGTAACACCATCTGCCTTGGCAGATAGTGGCGAAATACCTGTTCTCTCATGTGATAGCGAATCTACTTTTTCAGGTCTGGTGAGATCAGAATGGTGTGACTTCTGACAAGTGTTTTGCTTCTCCGTGTGGGTACATTGGTGAGACAGGAAGGAATTTACTTCAACCTTTGATATTCTCCTGTGTTGCGCCAGGACTTGTGTTATGGTCTGAAATGGCTTTGTATAGGAGTGGATTCCCTCAGGGATCACATATCTCCTGTTGCTCAGCTTGGATCTTTCTTTTCTTGCCTGCTGACTATTAACACATGCCTTAAGGAGCTGCCTTGGTTGACTTTGAGGTCTCCTGAACTTCCTTCTTAAATCTCTTGGTTTCTTAAAGGACTTTAGGGCTAGTAGTGTGAAGTAGTAGGGCCCAGCAGGACACAGCGTGGAGGGTAATGCATCACAGCAGGAGGGTTGGAGCTGGTGGGCATAGGTGGGAGCTGGAATATGGAGTATCACTGAGGGGGTGACTCTGCTAGTGGAGACCCTGCTGAATGGGTATGAATGTAGATGGGACTAGTAAAAAACACACAGAGTGTGAGGAAGCATAGCAGGTCTGACCTTCCCAAACCTGATTTCATTTAAGACAGTATGAGCATGGAAAACAGCATTCTTACCAAAGGAGTTGGATGCTGGCAGTATGTTTTGCTCTCCACTCCCAGAAAGCAAAACCTTGTTGCTTTATGGCTGCATAGGGCGTCAGGAATTGTGAATTGTGCAGCAGGACCTGTTGGAAGAAAGCTGAAGAAATGATGAAAGCAAGATGGTGGCATGGGAATGATGAGCAGGTCAGTACTCTGGAGATAGGCAGAAGAGGGAAGGAGGATCAAGCTTGGAACAGCAGAAAGAAAGGTAGGAGAAATAGGGAGGGGGAAGCTGCAGCTGAACAAGGGAAACAAATTGCAAAAGCATAGAGAATAGTAGCGGAATGATGGACAGCAACATAAATTAGTCCAAAAATGTGCAGGTAAGCAACTTGCTTTGCGGCTTCCCTCTGTGTGTGCATCCTCCCCCTGAAGAAAGGGGTGGAGGGAGAAGGAAACAGGCTAGTGTGCAACTGAGCACAGCAATGAAAAATACACGTGAAAGGAAAAGACTAATGAAACTGACTGCCCAAGTACAGCTGCCATTCCTTAATAACTGCTTGTTTCTGTCTTGTTCAATCTTATGTAGTAGGGAAGAACCTATCTTGCTTCTGTTACTACACTGGCAAGAATTACAAGCTCACTGAGAGCATGAGCAGGTGATAAATTTTTGTTTCAGCTGTTATGTGGAGTGGTGTCAATGAAAAATACTTTAACTTACTAGATTATGCTGTCTCTTGGAGCTTTCTGAAACACTCAGATGTCAGAGGCAGTGTTTCTGCATGTTTTCAGATGATCCAAAGCTAAAAGCCAGCAGTCATTTGAAAGGAGCTGTGCATTTTGGCAAGGTGGTAATATGGCAAGAAAATATTGGCAGCGTTGTCTTTGGTTGCCTTGGTTTTACCAGTAGTTAACAGAAAGCGAGGACAGGGGGCAACCAGAAATGTTCCACTGAGTTGCTGCTTTGTTGATCATGAACCTGGTATAAGAGTGTCGCTATATGGCAAGCATCTCTTGGACTTTATATGTCTATTAAGTTAATGAATCCTGTATGTGCCTGGCTTTTCTTACTGTTTCCATCTGTTTTGCCTTGCTAGTGCTCCTTTTGAGTTTGGTCAAGTTGTCCTGAATTTCACTCGAGTAATTAGGAGGGAATTAGGGCCTGTGTGTTTATTTCTTTCGTCATTTCTACTGTATTTGAAATTAATGTGAAATACTTGGTTGGTTGGTGTTTGTGTGTGCAGTGGTAGTTACTATGTCTCTGCTCTTATTTTTATAAAAAGTAGCTCCTGCTAATAGCTAATGAGTATTAACTTGGTAAAGGACTGAGAAACTCATCATGCAAATTGCTGTTTGAATCTTGCATCAGTGCCACGCTGTATATTTCACTTTCCACATTTGTTGCTAGAATTAAGGTGCAAGGATGGACTGCTGCAGCCGCCTTCTCCCGCTTGCTTTAAACAAAGCCTGTCTGATTAAATGCAACTATGCCAGCTAAATTTAATAGTAATTCCTCATGGTAATTCCATCTGTTCAGTTTTGATTCGCTCTCTAATGAACACTACCATCTCAAACTCCAAGCTGGAGGTCAATTTTTTTCAGGATTATATGCCATTAATTGCTGTACAACTGACTGAATGCTACGTGATAATTGGGGTACTGCTGCGAAGCAGGTACATTGAAATTAGCTGGGGAAAAAAAGTTTCATTCATAGACTGGTAAAACTAGGATCACTTTTCTAGTTCATTTCAGTTTTAGGCTTTTGCATGTAGTGATTTAATGGCTGTTACTTCAAAACTTGTGGCTGGATTTCTTTGTCCTGTGATTTAAAGGAACCCAGCTTTCATATTGCAGAAGCATTTGGGAAAGTTGGCTCCAAGATCTTCTGTTCAGTGTGCGGTGCTGGAGGTGTGAAATAGTAAATTTTTAACGACTGGCCAGGAGCTGGGAAGTGCCATGGGTACTCTGTTTGTGGGGAAGTGCCTAAAAAAGGGAAATGTTATAATGGGAAGAGTCAAACTTGGCCTTTGTGGAGTGCTTAGGTAGTTTTTCTTGGTTTGAGTCCTTGATTTGTGATGGGTAATGTTAGAGTCTTCCTCTGTAGAGGAAGTCTATATAATGGGTGAAGAGTGAAGGAATTGAAATTGAAGGAAGAAATTGAAAGATTCTTTCAATGTGAACCTATGTGACAAGAAAACAGTTCTTTTAGTAAACAGATAGTACCCCTTTTTTTTTTTTTTTTTTTTTTTTTGTTTAATCCTGCAAACAAAGCTGAGATCCAAACATAGCTAACGAAAAGCTTCAAAACCCCTAGAGAAGGTGACTTCTCACTTCCAGCCCATGGATTTGTGACCAGGATAAAAGCCCCCGACAGCTCCCTGTGCTGTCAAACGCTGTTCGGCTCAATTCCCGCAATGCTTTCCGACACAAACACGTTGGCTTTGCCTAATCGTCCGACAAAACCACCGCCGCTGCAGCCGCTGTTATTGCTGCAGCCAGGACAGGTTGCAGATTTACCGTGGGCTGCTACTTCACCAGGTAGCAGCCGGGGTTGAGGAAGAGGAGG
>VYZV01026472.1:32812-48368 GCA_013401275.1 Pandion haliaetus | reverse complement strand
AGTGCGGCGGGGCCATGGGCGCCCCGGCCGCCGCCTGGACGACGCTGTGCCTCCTCAGCGCGGCGCTGGCCGCCGCCGCCGCCTCAGGTGAGTCGTCGCGCCGAGCCCCGTCCCCGTCCCGCGGGCGGTTGGTGCCCTGAGGAGAAGCTGAGTTCCCTCGCTAAGAAGTCCCCGTCTCCCGGGGTGGTGGTGGGGTTGGGGCATCTTTCCCTCCCTTCTCATTCTCCCTGGCCCGGGCGGGGGTCCGCCTCCAGCCCCCCGCCATTTTGGCGGCCTTTCCACAGGCGGGGCGAGGGGGGCCGGGGTGAAGCCTTGCCCGTGCCGGGCCCCTCCCGCCTCTGTCCCCCGGCTCTTCCCGCTCTGTGGTGGTGGAATGCTTACAAGCGGCTGAGGGTTGGCGGGCGTTAAGCACCGGCGATGGAGGAGCGTGTCCCGCTTCGGGCATACGGGGCGGGGAGGGGCGGGAGGACGGCCCGGGGGTGCCGCCGGTCGGGCTGGGGCTGCCGGGCTTCCCCTTGTGGTCGGCAGCTTTTCCTGACGGCGGGAGGGTGAGAAGGCAGCCCAGGACAGCAGTAAACCCCCTGTCAAGCTGAGGGTGGAGTTGCCCGAGGAGGTTTTTTGTGGGTGTTAGTTGTCGAAACCCACAGAAACCACCCAGTGCCCGTGGCAGGGCCACGGCAGGGCTTGGGCAGAGCTACCCTTAAGTTGTCCCAGCACACTCTCCACGGGTGTTCGTGGTGGTGCTGAGGGCTAAGCAAGCCGCTTGCCAATGGGACTCGGAAACGCTGTGGTGTGCGCTTGTAGTCTGCTGGCCGAGGCAGCCTGGGCGGTGGTGGCAGGAGCTGTGTAGAGTAGGTAGCAGTCCATCCACCTTTCCTTACTCTAGGAGAAGAGGGCTGAGCTAAACGTGGTGTGTGTAGATGTTGCTCTAAGAGTGCCTTAGCAGGCAGCAAGCATTGGTTTCTTCTATTCTTCAAAAAGTGTTCTGGACAGACTGGTAAAAAGTGCAAGGTTATGATCTTATAATGCTGTCAGGCAGTAAAGTTACTGATATTTTAAGTTTGGGAGTGCAGTGTGGCTGCATTTGTGGTCTTAGGCTGTTTTCCAGTTTTTCCTTTGACAATGTGACTGTAGGTTGTTGGTCTCTGAAGTGGCAGACTCCACGTACTGCTCCTACCATAACACTGTGATTCCCATTTGATATAGTTATCTTAGTAAATAACAGTAGTTAAAAATAGCCATGTGTATGTGAGCTGAGGAGCTGTTAGATATGAATTTGGGATATTAACTTGTTGGGCAGTACTCTGAGAGACTTAACTTTTATTAAAAAAAAAACAGAATAAAAAAAAAAACCAAAACCCTAACCCAAAAGCCTCCAAATCAGAAAACTACACTACCAACCACCTGCATTGAAGATGCCCAACACAAAAATACCAAAGCAGAAAGTTTGGGTATTTCTTCCAAAGCTTCTTCAGTATGGGAAAGGCAACATGGTCATCTGAGGAAACCCTTTCAGGTGAGCTTTGCAAACAGTCGTTAATCACACTGGTGACTTGGGGTTGCATGCGAAGCCAGGGCACTGTAACAAAGAGCGATGTTGCTTAACACGCGTGTGATGTCTTGGGTTCGCTCACAGTTATGAATAAAAATAGCTAATAGGTTTTCTTAACGAAGGATTTTCCAAGTCCTGCAAAGATGGGTTATATCCTAGTATCCCCCCTTGTAACTTGTGAGGGAGTGAAATATGCTTTTGCTTTACTGGAGAGGAAGAATCAGACTTTGTGTTTGCTTTCTAGTCCCACATGGGCTGGGGTGAGCCTGTCTCTACAGAGTGCTCTGGAGGGAGTAGGCTGTAGGGCTGAGAGAGAAAGTTTTGAAGGTCTGTCTCATTACTGCTGTTGCCAGCCTGTGGTATTTGAAGCAGCTGCTCTCACCTGCTGCATTGGTCCTTACTCTGTGCTCTGCCCCATAAGCGATGAGCTCTTTGGCACATGACTGCTTTTTCACGATGTGTTTATAGTTATAGTGCCTGGCACAAAGGGACCTAGATGTAATTACAGCCTCTTGAAGAAGAAGTAGGAAATGCTGATTTTTTTGTTGTTGGTAGTTTCCCCCTGTGTCTTTAAGGTTTTCAAATTGTAAGTGGGGGCTCTGATACTGTCACATTCTAGGGTGTCAAACCATTGTTACTTTGTTACATTGGTACTTTTAAGGAACTACAGCTGCTAGTGAGCAAAAAAGAAAGGGCAGCTAGCCCTTTTTTAAGAATAAAACAGTCGAGTTGTGCTGGTCTTAACTAACCAATATTAAGTATTTCTTTTTGTTTCCACATGCTTTCCAACAGTATGTGACCTCATGTTTTGCACTGAGTTTTGAGGTGCAACTGGGTGATGAACCTTGAAATTATCCTCTCTTGCCAAACTAAGAGTGTGGGGGAGGAGAGAGATGGGCGGGGCAGGAAGATATTTGAAAATCAGTGCAGTAACATGAAGTCGAGGTATGGTCAAGTGTTTGGGTGTTTTTCTGTAAACAGAAATTGCTGTGAAAGTCAAGTAAATAAATGAACAGGTAATTGCTGAGAGTCTGAGTCTTAGTTGCATTCAAGTAACTTGGCACCACCATGAGCTTGTCAGATGTGAAGTGGTTAACCATACAATTTGTGGGGTGGCATGTGGGGGCTTTGCAGATCTGAGAATGAAACCCAGTGTTTCAGCATGTTACTCCTCTTTGGTGCTCAGTCTGTGCATGTGATGGGTAGGGCTCAATTTGTTTACTGTCAATATGAGTAGAAAGGTATCTGCTGAATTTGAGAGAAATGCGATGGGACTCTTGCGGCTCATCTACTTGGCAAGGGAAAATAATTCCTGATGGTGCCTCTGCAGCCTCTTGTAGCTGAGCTGAAGACCAGCTTGAAGGAGGAGCTTTTGATTCAAAGTAGTGTAACGCCAAGGTTTTCTGTACAAATTTGTCTAATATGCATTTTATGGGAAACACCACTCTTTGACGAGGAAATTCTTAGTTCTTTGGGTGGTCCCTTGACACAGCTTTTCCTGCATTCCCTTTTCTTTTCATCTTTTGAGTTTCTTGGGTTGCTTTTGATTTCACATTCTTGTCACGTTTTCAGTAGACAGATTTGCGTAGTTGTTCAAGAACGGCTGTTTCCCAGAAAATCAATGAAAAGACTGTCATTCAACTTATTCATGGTTTTATTTTCTAACCTCTTACTTGATTTATTGAAGTAGAATATATAAAGTAAGCTTGAATGGGTATATATCTCTATCACTTGCTTGGAGAACCTTTCAGCTGGCAGTGTCAATGGTGATGACTAGGAAGACTGAAGCAGGAGGAGTTCCATGAGCCTGTCATTAGGTGAAATGTGACCCATTGCCCATGCAGGGGTGATTTAGGAGTGGGAATTCACATGGGCTCTCCTTGCCATGATTGTGTTTTTGTGTATAATCATGTGCTTATTTGTTTCTCCTGCAAATGGTAAAAGGATTTATAGGAGCAGAGAGGAGACTGCTCTTTAGCACACAATTTAAATGCCGTGTAACCTTGCATTTTTAAGGGCAGTATTTTGCCCTCGAATAGCTGTGGCTTCCCTTTATTTCAGTGAGAGCTCAGGCATTTACTCAAAGTTACAATTCTGAGCTTCAGTTTATGTATATTGTGAGAATTCCCCTCTTACCAGGGGCAGCTTTTGTGACAGTGGAGGGAGAGAACATACGCCCCGCACACGAGTGGCACCAAATGTCTGAATTTGTCACCCATCTGAGAGTGTGAGATGATTGTGGGAATGGATGACAATACTAGCCCTGTTCAAAAGTGGGTGATTATTGGTGATGGTGCAGTCAGGTGCTTGTGAGGTTAGTGTCCATCCCTGTTTTACTGCCTTACATTCTCCTGCTTTCTTCAGTCGTTGTCTGTGTCCTTGACTTCTGTCTGAGGAAGATTGGGCAACTTCTCGCAATTATAATGCTGTGTTGCTTCATTAGTGGTCTGGTGAGGTGCTGCAGAGGCATGTGCTAACCCCTCCTTGAAGATCAGCTGTGTTATTTTGGCAGGTCTCCCCTTTTGTCTCTGCCTTGTTCATGCCACTGTCCAAGTTCTTGAGTCCATCTTGGCCAGAGTCCCTGACAAGGCAGTCTGAAGCTTACCCAGAGGTTGCCCTGCTGCACCAAAATTGCATTTGTTCTGTTGCTGGCAAGTGCATGGCTAGAGGTGGCTGTTCAGTGCTGCTAGTGCTATTACATAGCAGGTTCAGTGGAGAGTGTGCTGGTGTTACTCCCTTCTAATCTGGTTGTTTTTTTTTTTTTTTTTTTTTTTGTTCCACAGGTACCTGTGTCTACCAAGGCTTGTTGTTTGAGGTAGGTAAGCTTGAATGCGTTATGCTGGGGAAATGTTTGGGAAGGCGCTGTTGAACTTGACTCTAGTTCCTGATTTTTGTCACCCCTGCAACAGGGATTACTGATCTTGCAGCAGGTCACAGAGCTGTGGGCCTTTAGCCTGCTGGAAAACAGCAGCACAATAAATATTGCCCTTGGAAAGGTCAGAAATTCTCCCTGGGCCTTTGAATCCAACCACTCTCTTCAGCACAGCTCTGCCTGCTTCTAACCGGGGCTCCTTTGTCCAGCATGTGAAAAGATGTGAGAGATTTCAAGGTTCTTGGAAGCCATATGAATCACAAATGTACGGTCCTAGGCAGGATAGAGGTTATATTTTGTCACTGTAATGCCAGGGTATGTTCTGTGGGTTTTTTTCCCCTGAATTAATAAAGTATTAATGACAACAATTTAACGCCTTTTCCTCTCAGCTGATAATGGTGAGTACTGTGTACCCTGACTCCTCCTTAAAAAGTCCAAGTATTTTGTTTTATAGTCTTCCTCTTTGCATGTACGTAATTCATGAATAATTTTTGTACAAGAATCACAGTTTTTAACAATTCATAAACAGTGTTTTGCTCTGTAATGCATGTCTGCCTTGCTTCAGTACTCTGGGCTAAAAGGAAATGGCTGAGCAACTTTACATTTCTGGAGCGCTTCTGTACCTGCCTCCAATCCCACAGCAGGCTTGCTCAGGGATTTGTTACCATAGGCTGGGCAGCAGTGTGCAGCAGCTGTTGGGGAAGGCCTGGGTTTTTATTTCCCTTAGAGCTCTCCAGCAAAACTGGATATGTGCTCTGCATGTGTGACACATGACCACTGGGTATCTTGGAAATAAATAACTGGTGGCAGTGGTTCCTTTGTCCTTCCAACATGGACTCAGGGTCTTGGAAGTTTTTCTGCTCCAAGAAGGGAATGTAGGGGGAATTGCTGGAGGCAAATGTTTTCAGTGTGTGGCTTGGGAGGAAGCTGAAGCAGGCTAAATGTGTTTGCTCCTCTTAATAATGTACTGTAGAGCATCAGTGTCTTAACAGCAGTTGGAAAGTTTGTCTAGATTACAACTTCAGTGAACTGTGTGGCAGGTCACTTTCTGCTGAGCATTGCAGCTCAGTAAGGGTGGTATCAGAGTTGAAGGGTTAGCAAGTGAGGGGGTTTCATCTGTCACTGATTGCTATTGGCATGTCAGATTTATTTTTTGTTGCCTTTTGTGTTTTCTTGGTGTTCTGATTTTTCTTTTTTTTCCCTCTCCTCTTTCTTTTACTGCTGCTGTGTGTTTGAGATGCTAGTGCGGGTCTCAATAATATCTTGCCGTAACATTTGTACATAAAGAATTTGGGATATTCTAGGTTAGATGCTTCCTGTTTAAAGAACTTATTCCCAGTATCCTTGATTTTGTCTTTATCTCTGTATTTAGAAAGATTATTCTGTTTTTATTAATAAATGACTTCTGTAACTGTAGTAGTTTTTATTAGCTGTACAAGAGGATCATTCTGCTGTAAAACTCAGAGCAGACACAAAACTGATGCATGTATACAGCTGGCATTTATAATCAAGTAAAACTTGAACAACTCAAGCTTGTCATTCTTGAAACAAGGATCTATCCTGTCTCTTGTTTGTTGTCATGTCTGAAGATGCGCCTGCTTTCCTGTCTGAGTGGCTTGCTGTGGGAACAGGCCTTTGCTTGCTTCTCCATGAGTATTTTGATATTTCTTCTACTTCCTATGCACTAATGTAATGACTTTTGGTTACTCTTTGGAATTGAATGTAGATCAAAGGACGGACTCTGGCTTCAGCTAGCAATCTCAGAACAGATACTACTAAATCCATATGGTTTCTGACTCGGATGGGGAAAATATCACATGCAGCACACCAAACCTGTGGGCTAGGTGAATCTTCTTCTGTAATGCTGCTTCATGGGTTTCTTTGGGTGACTGTTTTCCCTGAGATAGCAGGAACTGCACAGGCAACCATGGAAATTACAGATAGGAAAGAACCTTTAATAGGACTTCTTTTATTCTGTGGTTTGTGCCACTCCCAACAGCAGTATTGGATTTGGCTTGGTTAAGCGTGGTAGAAATCTAACACTAGAGGTAATGTACGAGTGATTTTGAGGCAGTTAGTACTTGTGGGTAGGTGGCACATAGCTGTGATAGAGCTGCAGAGCTTGTTATCTTTGCAGAAGATGGCTGTCTCAGGTCAGTTTTCAAATGGAAGATGACAAGAAGAGCAATCCTGCCACTGCCATTGTCTTAGTTCCTGCAGTTTCCCTGGCTTCAGGAAGAACATTGTATTAAAAAAAAATGAAAACTGAAGACCCGTATGTGAGACACTTGCTCTGTTTGTTAAATATAGTGCTTGTAAAGCATTGATGCAGCTGACAAATGAAGATTGGGAGCTATTTCCTCGTGGCTTTACTGGTACAATTGTGTTTATTGGAGCTGGGGAGGAGGGCCTTTCTGAATTCCCAGTTTGGGGTTCTGGAGGTACAAGCTGAAATGTCATATTTGTTATACTGTTGTCTTAATGAACACTTTTTTTTCTACTTTATCCTGGATCACGAGAAAAGTAAAGGCCTATTCTGCCTGTAATCTATGTCTGTGTGTTGCTGTTTAGTCTTTCTGGTAAGATTGGCGAGAGCTGTGTTCACTGGCCTTTTTGTCGGGGCTGGTGAGTATTGTGTGGAGTCAGTGGTATGCTCAGGATGGTGGTACAAGGCAGTTCTGCTGGCACTTGCAGCTGGCCTTGCTGGGAGCTCCATGTGGGTCACTTAATGGAAATGTCTTAGGGGTATGTGTTGAGCTGGTGGGCGTGTAGTCTGCTGCATGTATCTCTCGCTATCTGTCTGTCTTGAAACAGATAGGCTTTTGCTAACAAGGACAAAATAATCTATGGAATGGGACAAAAATGGCACTCCTGTGACAAGTTCAGTCCCTTTCAGTTGGGTTTGTGTACCTGTTTGGTGAAGGAAGCCTTCTTTACTAGAGTGGAGAACAGCTTTGGTTTGTTTGTTCCCCAAACCATTACCCAGCCTCCAGCTGTAGCTGGTCTTGAGCTTTTCATGTTGCTGTTATTTTATTGACTTGTTCCTTTTAAGTCTGTAGACAAGGAGACAGGTAAGAAGCTGGGCAGGGGAAAAAGAGGAACAGATGGACAATTATTTCTTCAGAAGGTACTGAAGTCTCTTGTGCGTGCAGCAGCTGCAAAAGGAACCTTAATAAATTGATTATAGTATCAAGAGGAGGAAGCTAGTGGTAACAAGGAACTGCCCCAGGTTTTGTGAGTGTGGTGAGTAGTAGTGTTATCAGCCAAATGAAAAGGAAATGTGAGCACTGCCTCAAGCTGTGGCTTGACAAAATTGGACTACTGAGATGGCATGGGGAAGGGATTTCATTTGGATATTTTTCTAGCAGTCTTTCCCTTAGCATTGTGCTTGAGCAGTATGTGATTGATTTGCCTTGTGTGGCTGAATTGGGTGTGGGTGATGGGAGTAGACCCGAATGACTTTGTCGATACCTGAGGTGCTCTCTACACTGGCTTTGTGAGTTGGGCTGTGCTCTGTGAAAAGCCAGTGTGTAAGGGAAAGCCATGTCCCAGCCTGCGTGTGCACCTGCTCACAACTATTGCAGCACAGCTGAAGAGAAGCTGAGCTGGGCTGTACACTGCTGTGTGCAGCAATGTTGGAGCTCTGGCTTGAGCTCTGCTTGCTGGTCTTCTCTGCTGTTGGCTGCATCATGGGTTAAACTGAGTTTCACAACTCTGGGGCCCTGACATAAGAGAACATGGATGGATGTGACAGCAGAACTTGGCTGTGGGATTCTTCACTAGTGGTGCTGCAATGTGCCCAGAGGGGAGCAGAGAAGCAGACAGGGATAATTTTGTGGTTTTAGCATTTCTATATGACTTTGGAAAGTTGCACATAAAAGAACGTGTTCAGTGAAGAAATCCCAGTGACAGGACCAAAATGCAAGCTAAGGATGTCATCTCCGTAGAATCTGTTGTGGAGGAGAATTGTGCCTTCTGGGTGTGTCCACTTAGAAACCATTTACTTACTGAAAAGAAAGCGTTTCTGAATGACAAGGTGGCATTGGGCCAAACACTGCAACCTCCCCGATGGCTGTCACCTGGAGTGGCAGCATCACAGTATGCCTGTGGCATTAATAGAACTGTTGACAAGAAGAATGTGTAGAAACTTTTTTGTGTTTTAAACTATGGTTAGAAACACTGTTTCCTTTCAGTGTTCCCTGTTATTCATAGTTTTCCTCAATGTTTCATGTGCAAGTAGTTGTAGGTGAGCTGTTACTGGGTTATTGTAGGAATGCTATTTGCTGCAAGTCTTGCTTTATGGCATTTGGCTGTCTTGGTCGTTTCTGCCGCAAACCCAAATTCTGAAGTCACTTAAAAAATCCTTGGTGCATAAATTGAACATTTAAGTGTAGTGAATGCAAGCACTGCAGAATTGCTTGAATTGTTAACACAGCAAAAGTTCTGCGTCTTGCTTGACTGACTTAGCTGCTTGTCTGTTGAGGGTCAGCTTGTGTTCATATGTTTCCTCTGAGGAAAAACACATCTCTGTGTTCCAACTGTGCTGAGGAGGTTTGTTTTCCTCCCTCTGTCTTAACCTTTGAGGGAGTTTTCAGATTCGCACCACTAGCACAGCCACTTCCTTTACTTAGCAAAGAAGAAAATACACATTACTATTTTTTTTTTTTTTTTTTTTTCTTAGCTGGAGGGTAGTGTAGGGGGGGATGAGACGACCTTCATGCCACAACGAAAGTAAATGTGTGTGGGAGGTATTGATCAAGTCCATGTCTGCATCTTTCTGTCAGCTGGCTTGTGCCAGAAAGAGTTTTCAGCCCTGGGAGAAGGAGAGGGGGAAGCATGGGGCTGTGAATTAGGGTGGGAGTTGGTTTAAATGGAAAGCGTGACTTGATAAATGACACTTCATGTTTGGTAGACACTGCAATAAGGAAGGACAAGTCCAGCTGAGCTATCTCAAGTAAATTTTTACTTTGTGTGTGTTAAAACACGGTTGTTGTCTGTTGCAACAGCTGCTGGTAATGCACAAAAGGATGAATTTCTGGAGAGGCAGATTCCTTTGGAAGTTTCATGAGACATATATGGGGCTTTCCTAACACTATAAAGCACCAGACAATCCAAACAGCTTTGCTTGAAATATGTTTTTAATCTCAGAGTTTGAATGAAAATTATGAACAGAATAAAAAGCTCTAACTTAATCCACAGTAAATGGTACTGTACTTGTGCTTCTACCAAAAATTTTGCTTCCCTTTTTCTTTTTGAAACTGCCTGAAAAAGAATTCAAGATAATTGAAAAGCTTAGTTGACTTGAACATCTTAAAAGAAGAGACTTTGGGTTTAACAGTCAGTCGAAAGAGCAATATGACTTTTCCAGAAAAGGGGACAAAAAAGAATTACTGTAGCTCTTCAGATTGTTCAGCTTTTCATCTTTTTAGTTCTGCTCTGCAGTCAGTCATGGTAGAGGTCACAAAATAATAATTAAAAAAAAAAAATCACATGTTGACAGATGCCTGTTGTATAAATACAACTTCAGTCAGCTCTATTATAAATCAGATAAATTAACGTATGCATTAACTAATTTTTTATAAACCCTTGCAAGGAGCTGGACTGGTAGGGGAGAACAGCGAAAGATAAGGAGATAAAATGGTGGAGGCATGGAGCTGTGTTATGCTGGAGGTAGATGCTTGCTCCGTTTTAGAGATGCTTTTTACATAATTACATTTGGCTTATTTGGCTCATTTCAGTGGAAAGTGTAATCAGAGTGGAGAAACAAAGTGCTAGTTTCAAGTTCTGTGTCTGAAGGAAAAAGTGCCTGAAAATGTTGATGCTAAAAGTTTAAAGTTTATGACAATAAAACATTTTGAAGAATCTGACGTGACTGACTGCATATAACGCATTCTTGTTCAATAAAAAAGTATACCTTTAAATCTTCTGATAAACTTGTTAATGTTTTGCTGTTACATGTATACATTTTGTTGGTGGAAGTTTAAAGAAAACCTGATTTTATGCTTTTAAAATCAGATTTCTGTTTTCATCTGTAGCTTGTGCTGAGTTAGAAATGAAAGGAGAAATTTAATAAATAGAAAATGCTTTTTTTTTTTCCCAAAAAATTTTACATCTCCCACTCTAGATAGCTTCTCTTCTGAATAAATTTAGTGACTATTTAAAATAAATGTTAGCCGGTGCAGAGCACTTTTTGGCTAGTGAATGTTTCAAATCGGTAATGGAAAATGAGCTTCACTTTAATTTCTTTAGAAGGATAACAAGTTACTACTGAAAATGAGATCAGAATTGAAGATTTCAGTTGAAGGTTTTGCTTGCTAACTTTTACGATGGTCAAAATGGTTTTGTTTTTTTAAAATAATGTCATATAAATGCCCCTACTTAGCCTGGGGGTACACCCTCAGCTCCACCAGGGAACAAAGCTATAAATTTCTGTTTATAACATGCATATAACACTTGGTAGCTATAAACTCTACTTTACAGCAGCATGAATCTCCTTTCTGTATAATGTTCAAATGAACATTTTGCAGAACACTATGATGTTATCCAGCTTGCTGTGGGGGTTCGTCTTTGAGCAGCCTGCAGTCTGCACTCTTGATTTGCTCTTCTGTGGTCTCCCACATTGACCTGAGTACTAGGGAGGTAATGAGTTATTTGTGTTGGAGGCTTGCAAGGTCGAGGTCACTTTTTCCTGCTGTTGCAGGGTGGATGTATTCTTGCAGACATGAGTTGACTAATATCCTATATGTGATGATTTTTATTTATTGAACAGATACAACTAGATGCTGTGACTCTCCTAGGACTTTAAAGAGTAGTGACGGAAAGACTGGGGGCATTTGGTGCAGCGGGGGCCTGATTCTGCAGTGCTGTTGAGCAGCCTTTTAAGCCTCTTTAGAGCAAGTGCATAACACTAAGTAATTATTTTATGTGGTGTGTAGGGCTTAATCTCCACCTTATCCTTGCTTTGTGTGGCTATGAATGCAAGTGCAAGGTGATGGAAAACAGACCTCTCAATTTACACGAATGGTATGCAGTTAAGGCTTATTAATATAATAATGAAATGCTTCTTATGTAGGAAATCCCTTCTGCTTGTGAGTTTTGGAAAGCTAAGATCAGCTGAAGATCAAAAATAAATACAAAAGTGTTTTTTTGAATAAAGCATGTGCTGCATGTGTGTTCCTTCTTTGTGTTCCTTGAAAATAACATCATAATATAGAGGAAAGGGGAGAGGCTCTTTATTTCATGGCACCAGGTGAAAGAAGCTTAGATGTGAGATGAAGATTATTTTTCTGAGGACATAGTGAATTCTTCTCTCTTAATCAGCAAAGAAGTTTTTTCGTGGACTGAAGCACACATTTTAATATGTAATAATTCTTCTCTTATGTTAGTGGTTCTCATACAGAAGACTGCTAAATGTTTTTTGGTCTGAGAAAATGGACTCTCATTTTTTTAAGGAAACTCAATGCTGTTCGCATAGCTGAGAGCTGGTATGTTCTAGAATTACCACATTTATTTTGTTTTGTAGCAACTTGAGACTTGTTCTGAATACCAAATGACACATAGTGAAAACGTGAGACCTTACTTGTATATCTTAGTATCAGTGGTTTGACATAGTACATACAATCAGTACAGTTTGTGTATCAGTGCTTTTTTAGTACTGTTATCAGTTTTACCTCTGAAACAAAGTCCTGTGGAGCTCTAACACCCTTACACAACTATCAGCTCTATTAACTTCTGTAGTGAGGAAGTGCTGAGAGTTCGGATGTCAAAATCTCTTAAAAAGCCAGAAGGATCTGCTTAAACTATACCCCTACCCTACTGTAAGTAGAGGTGAATTACACTTTAGTTGGAAAACTGTAGCCCCGATCCAGAGCTCTCTGGCAACTCTGTAAGCTGTTGCCTTTCATGGGTTTTCACTTTTCAGGCGTGCTGTGAGAGTATTCACACATTGGAAATGGAACTGTGGCTTTGCCCACGGAAGGGTAAATGCTGCTCTTTTTACTTGCTACATCTGTGTTTCAATGAAGGAACCAGCAACTGGCAAAAGTTGCAACTGCAGGGCTGTTCGTAATATGAAAGACATTTATATAACACAACCTTTGTTCAACAGCTGCCTGTACATTGCCCTGTAATGGATGCAGAAGGAGATAAAACACAGGGACAGGGGAAGGGGTGGAGGGTAGTTGGGCTAACCCTGTTTCTGGGACCAGGCACATTTCTCCCACAGCTTGGACCTGTTGGTCTCGCAGAAGCAGTGTCTTTCAATTTCGCTGTGTGTGGAGCTGTGCAGGATTTGAGGTCCCCACAGCCCCTGTCTCTGGCAGCAGCAAGTTGCATCTGCAGGGCACCCTGCTGGTTTCTCCAGGTGCTGCTCTCTGAGAGTAACCATGTCCCTTCTCATGAAATATCGAAGCAGTGGTGAGGCAGACTTTTCTACATCAAGCACTGTGCCGTAACATTTAACCTGATGCAACCGAAGCACAAAGCTGGTGTCTTTGCTTACCCTGGGATGATTTATCTGCCATACTTGCCTGCGATGGGTATTTTACAACTTGTTCCACAGTGGCCTGCAAATGCACTAAATTTACCATCCAGCTCCCTCTTCTTCAACTTTTCTGTGTGTATGTACATGTCTGTCTTTTTTTCATGGTACACTTGCTGGTCAGAAATTGTTCTCTTTCCCCCTCTGCGTAAGTGGGATAACATTCTAGCAGTCCAGGGCCCAGTGGTGAAGCCATGGTCCTCCTCAGTCATCTGTGCATGTTTAAGAACCGCCTTTGGCCCTGGGTTTGAACCTGTGGGGTACTCTTCTTAAACATTCAGGCGTAGGTGGTGGTTGTGGCAAAAAGAGCTTTTGAAACAACTTGTCTTTAGTTTAGATAGTGCAAAAGAAACATGGACAAATTAACAAACTAAGAGAGACACTTCTATGGGTTGTGGGGCTTTTCAGCTTTAATCAGAGACTCTGGGCTGTCTGCAATGACTTTCTGCAGCCTGTGGGGTTTTTTTTCCTTGAAAGTGTAAGTGTCTGGTGGCTGTAGTGTTCTGCTTCAGGGATCTTTCCTCTTCACCTTCTGTTCCGGCTGGTGAAAGACTCACACTTTAATCTTCACTGTGTTGTGGGAGGTGATCTGGCATCAGTCTTATTTGGAGATCAGGGTCTTTACAAGAACTGCCCTGTTCCACATTTTCCGTTTCAGTGACCTTCCTGGATGGTAGCTGTTCATCCATGAACACTGACCTAAGTAGATGATTAACTTTTAATAACACAGTTACAGGAGCTATATGTCAGAGCCTTGGCAGGAGATGTTGGATTTCTCATAGATTCATTTGCTGGGACAACAGCTTAACAATTACCTAGCATTTATAAATTTCACAAGTCATTGTGCCTTCCATCTTTCCAGATGCATTTGAAGAGCCTTGTTTAGGAAATACTGTCTCATAACTTGTCCTTTACTTTTGCTTTTTAAATTACCAGGATGGAAAATTCCTTTTTCCTTTGCTATGTCACTTCCTCATTCCTTCCCTCTCCTCAACCCTATCAAAACCTTGATCAGGTTTCCTATTTGCATTTATCTTCAGAGTAGGGGTTGCAATGTCTAGTTAATTGGTAAGAGAAAAGAGAGAAATCAGGTTTTGCCAGTGGGAAAAAAGCCTATAATGCATTAAAAGTTGAGACCTGTGGACAGTGCAAAGTAATGTAGCTATAGGAGGGTGACAGCTTACATCACCTGGGGACCTGCTTCAGATGTCTCACTGGGGTGAAATTGGCAACAAACCATTGTCATACTGGTGCGTGCGCCTAACGTGGGCCTTGCATTGAAAACTTTCCTGTTCTAGGTTTGGGAGCGCAAGTGCCAGCTTTGGAGTTGGAAGCAGTGTCCCACAGCTGATGAAGAAGTTGGGAGAAAATAAAATAGCTATCTACCTAGTGGGTTATATGATAAAAGCAGAAATGGAAAATGGTACTTATCAAATCTGTATATTTATTGTATTGTGCTGGTGCTAATGAAAGCATAAGCCAATACTGTTCTTTGTGGAGCAGTGGAGTATTGTCTGCAGTTTAGCTGAGAAGCAGGTTTGTTCAGTAGGGCTAGTAGGGGTAGGTTTATGTGCACATACCTATGTATGAGACTTGGCCCTTTTATCTCTAAGGGGCTTTCAGTTGTACTGGGCAGCAGCAGATTTGAGTGCCACAAGCAGAACAGGCAGGTGAGAGGATGTTTGGTTTAAAAGTCACAGCCTGCTTTTCCAGAAGGGATTTCATTGTATCTTTCTGTGTCAAACGTGACTAGTTCTGAACAATCAGGGCTTGCTTTTTTTTTCTTCTTTCTTGTGCGAGTTGTAAATGACAGCTCACTTGAAAACTGATTTTCCCTCTCTTCAGCACAATAATTCAGAGCTGCACAAATCATCTGGTGGGGCACGGTTCTGGAGACAGTCATCTTACCATTTTTATGGCTACTCAGAAAGTCAGGACAACTTGTGGTTCCTGTTTTGCGTTAGAAAAGACACAAAAAGATCGTGTATTGGAAAGAAAGTTGACAGTACACTGTCATGAAAGGAGCTCACTGAAGGTGATTTAAGCTTACTTGTAGCTGAAAGAAGGAAAGGGATGTAGCTTCTAGCTAGAGGTGTAATAGCAAGTCTGTTTTCAGTCTCGCTTTTCTGCTAGCGCCCACCCACACATGCACACTTGTAGGTCCCCATGGGGCAGCAGTTTCTTTGCATGTCTTTCTCGTTTGCATATGGGGTACAGGATTGTTGCATTACTGTGACTGCAGCATATGCTGAGATGACACATAGGTACATCCTGCATCCTGCAGATGGTAGGGAGAGGTTTACCACTCTCTGAAGGCAGAAAGGAGTTTTGTCTGGCAGTTTCTGNNNCTTTAGCAAAAGAACTTGAGATGTTTGCTTTCTTTATTTGCTGTGGCTCACTGGAGCAAGCAATTGCCCTAATGTGTGTGTCCGAGATGTTCTTTCAACTTCCTAAATACACACAGATTCTCTCTATGTATTACTCTGTATAGGTGTGGGCAAGTCCCATTGAAGGCTGTTGTGATCTGGGAATTTGGGCTGTTTTCTTCTAATGTTGGTTTTCTCCTGGAGGAGGGCTGCCAGATACCGAACCT
>VYZV01026472.1:0-32595 GCA_013401275.1 Pandion haliaetus | reverse complement strand
TTAATGTCATGTCTCCTTCTTCTGCTGTCACCTGAATGCCTGATGGAGCTGAGCAAGTGTGTTACTTAACTTCTGTGGGCAATTGAAATTCCACCCTAATGTAGCTTGCTGCAGGGCACCTTAGAAGATAGGGATTTCTTTGCGTCGTAAGTGCATCTTTTTCCAGCAGCTCTGGATTCTGTCAGTGTTTTTAACTTCTGTTGTAATACTAGTTATCAGAGGTTTATATCACAGCCATAAAAGTTTCCTTTGGGATTACACTGGGTGTCTTACCAAGGAATTTTGTGCTAGGATTTTTTTGGTAGTTTGGAAAATAATTGGCCCTGGATATGACTGCCAAGAACTAATAGAACTTTGCTGTACATTTTTGATGACCCTCAAAGAACTTTTGGATTGAATTTGTAAGGTAACTGAGGAAAGTGGATCCCCAACTCTTGTTGGCATTTACTTGAAGTTGGGCACTTTCCTCTAGTAAGGCTATAGGAAAATCCTACTCTTAATTGTTAGATAGAAACATTGATGCTACTAGTATGTATCAGCAAGAAACCTTCTCCCTCTACAGGGAAAAATAAACCTAAACCAAGCTGGTTTTGTTTAGAAATGGAAAAGAAACTGTTCGTTAGTACAGATTGAATTTCTTCTGTCCTTCCCATATAAACAGCTTTCTGTCTTATTGTGGTACAGTATCAGTTGACACGAACATTAGTTGGGGCAAATGAAACAGTCAGCTCTAGGTAGATCTGTATAATGCAAAATGGCACTGAATATATAAAAGATAGTTTGGATGTGATCTTTTCAACTGATTCTCAAAATACCGGACAAGTCTATTAAGGTTGAGCTTTGCATCTGGGTAGCTGAATAGTCATTTAGGCAGCAAAAAAGGGCCTGTATTGAAAAACAGGACTTGGTGCTGTCTGGTTCCAGCATCAAACCAGAACTACTCAGACTGGCAAAGCCTAGAAATGTTTGTCCTATTTCCTGTTCCTTTAGGCGTGCTTTCAGGGACATAGCTGGGAGAAATAGCAAAAGCTGTGGAGAAAGGCTGCCGATAAGGGAATTTGTGGGAGTTCTGTCTGCTCCTATATGCCATAGAGCTCATTGGAGAGGCAGCTTTGCTCTATACTAGTACCAGGCTACACTTGTGTATTTGCCAGCCCAGGATGTGTTCAAGACCTTGTTCTTCATCCTGAAAACATCTTGGGCGAAGAAGTTACGAGGAACTGGTGAATGTCTGCTCAGTCTTTTGAATTACATTGCTAGTGTTTTAATCAATCATAAACCTTAGGCAAAATTGGGCTACTGTGTCTGGACAGTGGTTCCATGTGGAATTTCTTATCTTCCAGATCAATTTCATGTGTTTATTTTTCCCTTTTTTTCCCCTTGAATAACTCGTGTCCGTATCAGAAATGCCAGTATGAAACTCCCTCACTGTTATAGTTGTTGCACAGGCTTGTTAAGTCAATTGAGTCAAAGTTGTCCAGGATAAATCATTCTCGGAGCCTTTTCAGTAAACATTAGCTCTCCAGTTGTTGCTATTGTAACTGCTGAATTTCACAAGGAACCTAAGATATTCCTTGGTGCTTTCAGGAAGACATATAATAGATGGAAAAAATCCCAAATATGAAGCTATTCCAGATGGGTGCGTTGATTTTATATCACTGCTCAGATCTGTCAGCCTTGAAAGCGGCTGTAAAGAGAGCCATGTGATACTGTGATACTCTTAAGTTTATGATGCTAGGATGTCTGTATTTCTGCCATGCATATTAAATAAATTCTAGTGGGAATACATACAACAGACTTCCATTGGAAGACCACTGTAATCTTCCTAGTGCTGTGATTTATTGTTGAGCAGTAGATTAAGGAGTCCCGTTAGGATAACATACTCGGTGCTTACTTGATTTTGTAATCATTATAGCTACTTCAGAATCATTCAGTAATGAATTCTCTAACCCCGTGAGCTCAGCATCAGAAATATCTTTATATTACCAGCTGAAATACTATGGCTAAGGGAGAGTCCTAGGCATTTTTGGACACCCTTAACTGTGTTTCTGAGGATCAGTGGGTGGAAAAAAGTTCTCCGTCCTTCCCCAAATGAGAAAACCTGAACATGATTTCTTCCTGTATTAATTTGAAGAATTTTAAGCCAGATGTTTCATTACTCAAAACAATTAAGAAGTTTCATAAATGGTTTCCTGGGTGTTTTATGGAGATCAAATTAAACTTTTGGCAGGCTCAAAATTGGGAAATTTTAAGTTTGATACTGAGCATAAATTTTCAGTGACATCAACAGGAGCTGGAAGTTAGGGTCTTGCAGCGAGATGACAAAGATGAGAAGTTTTGGACCTTGCAGCTATATACATACCCTTTTGTTTATCTCAGCTATCAAACTAGAAATCTTATTTCTAATGGGAATGTAGTCTCCCTGAAAATTTTAACCTTTTCTTTTCCTGGGAATTCATATGTTGTCCTATATTGATGGATTTGGTCATAGTCATGTGGCAATAATTACTTTTGGGTGCTTAGCCAGCACAAGACCAATATGCTGTGTCAGGTTTTCTTTTGTCGTTCATGGATATTCGTATTTTCAGAGGAAATACAAGGTTAGTTGTTTAGTTATGAACTTGAAAACCTATGCTGATTTAGACAGAGTTGTCATTACTGACACACTAATAGCCAGTTCTGAGTTAGTGGATGCAGTAAATCCTTTTATGCATTGAGCCTGGTAGAGTGGTTTCAGGTGAAAACATGAGCAAACTTGTTAGCAATTTCTTTCCCACATTTTTTGCAGTTTTATAGATTCTTCTATGTATGTAAAAAGCCTGATTTTTTTCAGTATTTAAGGAGATAATTTACAGTTAAATTCTCAATATTACAGCATAAAGGTAACTTGCTACATTTTTATTCCAGCGGATTTTTTGTTGTTGTTTTAAAGAATCAGAATTTTAGAAGTGTTCCATCTTGAAAACCTAGTTTTGATATTAAATTGGAGGCACTTAAAAATTACATTTACTCCTTTCTATCTCAGTTTCTCAGTGAAACTGTGGGATCATCATGCTTATGGAAAGGGAACCTAAAAGTGCCTCAGTCTACTGTTGTAGGGAAACCTTCCAAACCAAAAGTGAATTATGTGCTTCCACTGAGTGGCCTAAGGACCAATTCTTAAGTCTCTCTTCCATGTTTTATTTAAAACAAAGATTCCCAGAATGAAACAATAAATTTAATGAAAATCTGTTTATAATTTAATGAAATCCTTAGGACAAAACAAAGGCTAATATGTTACTTTCAAAGGATTTTGGAGACGTCACATTAGATAAAATGGAATTAATTGAGATACAGTCAAATATAAATTGAGCAGAATTTGTCGCAGAATTTAACTTTGCATTACCTTGGCAAATAAAGTGAAATCTCTTTATGTGCTTATTATGGACAAAGCTTGGTAACAGGCCAGAGAAAAACCTGAGATGCAGGACAAGAGAGACTTAAATAGTCCATAATGTGCTCCCTCTGCCCATGAGCACTTTGAATGTGCGTTCAGTGCATGTGACTTGTCTGTCATCACAAAAGGACTATGTTTGCATTAGGGAAACTCAGTGCTGTCAGACTGATTTAGTGAGGAATCTTGCATTACAGACTTTCTTTTCAGAATGTAAACATTATCAGGAACATCTTGGCTTTTCTGCTAGAAATTACAGGGAAAGCATTGAAAGGAATAGTAAGGCATTGTTCTGGAAGCACGGTTAAATCATGCTGTAGCACAAGGAGCTGTGTTTTTGCCTTGACAGGTTTTTAAATGGGAAGACAATCCCACTTCCCAGGGAAAGTGCAAGTGTGGTATATTGGAGAGCTGCAGACTTTTGTCTCTTCTATGTTTATGCTATGTTTCATCAACAGCGTGTTCCATGCTTGAATGTCATGTCCTGGCACAGGTCTGTACCTTTTCTGGTTTAGGCAGAAAGCTATCATCATAGTCCTGTTAATATTGGGCAAGTTGAAGGTGACACTGTAGTACGTAACATAATGTGGAGGTTTCCTGTCAAGACCCTATGTCTGTAGCCATACATGAACGTGGCCATAACCCTGTTATCTAACAGTAGTACATGTCGCAACTGCAGAAGTTTGGGCATGACTGCAGTGTACTGGTTTGTCATATTTTTTGTAAAATTCTGTAATTCCACTTCCTAAGAGATTTTTGGCTGCTTGAGTGTAATCCAGTGAGTGATCCTATGTATGCGATGTGTGATTGACAAGGTAAAATGAGGGCATATCAGTGATGACACAGGATAGCTGAGACACATTGGCATGGTAAAAAGTAGAACTGAGTTTACGTCTGTAATATTGGGGTGGGGGAGGTTCTGTCTGGTCCATTAATACTTTGATTCTTCTGAGAAGACTTAATTAAGACAACACTGATCCTGCTGTTCCTTTTGGAAGATGATATGGCTTAACAACCCTGTGTCTGTCCTGCCTTGGTATTGTGCGACATAGGGTTTCTCTTAGTCATTTTAGCAACAGTCTGGCCCTATAAGGTCACAGGATCCTTTCTGGTGAGTTTCAGGAGGATTTGGTGGCTGTAGAAGAGTGGTGAGACCTCTGGATCTCCTCATGCTTTGGAGAGGAGTGTGCTGGAGTCGCCACAGATGCTTCCATCTCCTCTGACCAGCCCTTACTGCAATGCATAAATATCTTTTTGTGGCGGAAGATCTAAGCTCACAGGATGTAAGAGTGTCAGTTCTCCTTCTTGCTTCAGGCAGAGAAACATCTGTGAGATCAGAGGCAAGCCTCTTGAAATCCCTAGGAAGAGGTGTCATCCATGATATTTTGCATCCAGGAGCGGGCTGTGCAGTAAAGCTGCTTTTCCTGCTATGATTAGCATCCTCTGTGTTTTCCAGTAATCCACTTGGCATGGCATTTCTGTCTAGTAATAGTTGGATATGAGTACCTGGTGTGTCATGCTGTATGTACCTGTACAGGCTGTCAGAAGCATTGCTTTGTAATATGAAGCCCTCTCATCAGCATTTTTTTATTGTTATTGTGATGTTGATTTCCCTGATAAAAATACGAAGTGTTAGTATAAAAAATAGATCAGGAATGATGCTTTCTAAGCAGAATATTTTTGCTGGGCTTCCACTGCTTATCAGCTAGGTATCAGCAAGCAGTGCGTGATGCTTTTGAGCATGTGGCTTTGTTAAGAATATTCAAGACTCAGGCAGCTCTGATTTAGAAAGTGGACTCAGCCTGTCTGTTAGGCTTGTTTCAATTTAGAAGCCTAACAATTCTTTGATACATGAAGTGTGGTTTATTAGACCCTTCTCTGATATTAAAGTCTAGCACAGTGGACCACAGCAGTTTGTTAATATATGATCATTTCTCTCCTTTTAGTGTTGCACGTGAATATGTATTTTTTGCAGGTACCAGCAAGGAGGCTCATCTGATCTTCAAGGTTGTAACTTTTACTCAGCATCCTGTTTACACAGATGCCTTCTTTAGCCTCTACAAATAACTGATAAATCCACGTTTTCAGACTGAGGATATGAATTTCTCATATGGCAGCTTCAATAAGTAACCTCCTTGTTAAAATCAGCAGTAGTGCTGTCTATGCAAGAGCTGCAATGCAAGAGCTCTCTACTTAATATTTTCAGTGCATTCTGTATGATGCCAGCATGTTTTTAACCTTACTGAAGTAATTTCATGCTTCTGTAATTCATTGGCTTTTTAGTGTATTTATAGAAGCTATTTTTTCAAGCACTGCAGTAGAAATGATGAGAGCATCTGGTTAAATCCATCACATCTTGTAGAACAACCTCTTAACGGTTATTCTCAGTTCGATGAAATAGGTAAAAATAACCTTGGTAATTGAGCCTTCCCCCCTTCAGATGGTTATACCAATATTTTAAAGGCTTTAGATATTTAATATAATTAGAGTGCCATAAGTGTCACTGCTGTGCTTTTCTGCAATGGAAACCACATAAGTTAGCCATGAGAGCTGCAAAAACAGAGACATGTTTCAGCTTACACTTAGTTCCAGGGAGCTCTGCTTATAACCTCTTGCTTTACTGTAACATAATAAAGAATGCATCTGGGAGCTTTCATTTTTCTAAAGAAAGTTTTCTTTCTGTTCTGGAGTCATCTCGTTTCTGTGGTGTTCCAGACCAGTCTGTGCAAGCAAATCCACAAGTGGACTGAATTCAGCACCTCAGTCCAAATGTGTGACAGGATTATAGGAAAGGATACCAGATTTGTATAGGAAGACAGGGACTTAGGTGGGTTTGGGTTAAAGTCATCTAAGGGCCCTATACTAAGCTGAGAGTTGGGTAAGGATTTCATTCCCTCCTGGCTACGTTATGTCCCTTCCCTCTCCTGCCGCATCTAAGAACGGGTTGATGCAGATGCTGGCTTCAAGTTGCAGAACTTGCTTCCTCCCAGGGAAATCCCTGAGTTGAGTGGTGGCTGGTTCACTGGGAATGTGGCCTTTCCCGTTATCCCTGAACGGGAATTCCCAAGTACTTATGTTGTAGGTTGGCTGGTTTTTATGGCCGTTGGAGTGACCGATGCTGGGACTGCATCATGGACCAGAGAAAGGAGGAAATCTGAGAGAACAGTCCTTTCCTAATGTTGCTACACCTATGTCAGAAATTCTGTGGTGGAGTAGTGCTACCTTGTAAGGGTGTGATTTGTGTAATCCCTGTAAGGATCTGGTGCAGGTTTGGGTGCCAGAAAACTTTGTAGTGTTGTGCAGGGGATGCTTTCTGGTATTCGCTCTCCCAGCAGTATGGAAGTGGACTATTTTTGTTACAGGCTTACCCTGACCCTTGACTGCAAGATGTTGTGGAAGTGAGAAAGCTATGATTTGTTGACGTTCATACTTGGAAACCACCCTGAGACGGTGTTGACAGCAGCATCTGTCTGGAGTGACAGAGCGGGCTTGTGCGAGGACTGTTGGGCAGGTCAGAAAAATGACAAATAGCTGCCCTGTGCTGGCATGGAGAGTTGATCTCTTTCTTAATCCTTCAGTCTCTGGAAAGTAATACCAGAGCGATTTAGATGGTGATTGTAGACTTGCCAGTTTGCAGTGTTGCAGGGAAACTGGAGGTGAGGCCAGAGTTCCTTACAGAAATGTGATCAGTGTATTTCTATTTGGGGAGCCCACATTCCTGTACTCTTCAGATTTAGAGGGCTGGGTCCTCAGCTACTGTAAATGGCTTTAGCTGCTTTGATGTCAGTGGAGCTGGGCATTTTACCAGCTGAGCATTTGACCTTAACAGTGGCAGTCAGCCTTCAAGTCACTGAGCTTGTTTAATACATGAAGCAAGGCTGAAAAATGGCAACTGGTTTACCAGTTGGTGTTTTCAAAGGTGAGCATGGGTTTACCTTTTAACTGTACTTGCAAGAGATTTGCAGTAAACCCAAACACTACACTGTCTCTTGTTCTTACCTCATCTTCATTCATCAACACATGAAGTTTTGGGTCCCTTGAGCAAAACTCACACACATGCATATAAAAAAATGATTTAGCATTGGATACAAGTAAGTGGTTGTAGAGGAAGCTGGCTTTGGGGAATGTGTTAAAGCAGATGTGCTGATGGTGGTATTGAGATATCCTTCATTTTCCATCTTTAGACACCCTAACCCTCTGCTACCCCTGCTGGGAATGGCAGTTCCCTGTATTACTCTTGTGCTTATTAACCATTTCTGTGGGCCGGTTTGAAGTGAGGGGGGGTTGATAATTGTTTAGGATACTTGGGGGTTTTTCCCCAAATCAATTATAAGTATGCTTGCAGGATACAATCTTACCTGGAGGCTACCAGACTGACCAGTCTGTGAGATCTGCCCTAGTGTGTAGCTGGTGGAAGGGATGAGAGTAGTTAGTTATTAATTTGTCCCTTCCCTCTCTGTGCTGTTTGCTGTCCCTGTGCATATGAAGATACCAGCTCTAAAGCTTGACTGGTAGGTTTGGGACAACTCGTTATTTTCTTAAACCAGTCAGTGTTGTGTTTCTTCTGTGTGTCATGAAGACAACCCTCTGTTGGGGTAATGCTTTGTTGTGCCAGCTTCAGAATACAAAAATGATTGTTATGTGGATTTTAATAGACTAATGAGCAAAGCATAAAACTCACATCCTCTGGGCTTTTGTAGGCATTGCACAGTATTCAGGGTGTCTGAAAGCTTGAGGTTAAGCCAGATGCAGCAACATCAACACTTGTGTTAGATTAGGGGTGTTGGGGATTGCATGTAGATGGGGAGTTATGGGCTGGACTCCCTTGAGAGATGCTTTTGATGTTACCCCTCTGCCTCTTTTAGTATCTATCTGTGAGCTACTTACTGGTGCGTGTTAAGATCTGAGTTACTCCACACTCTTCATTAACACTGGAGCTGATGGTGTGTGCTGGGCAGCGTGCTCTGGTATCCAGAGGTTGTAGTCCAGGCTGGAGTGGGGGAGCCCCTGAAGCAAAGGTGTTGGGTGGTTTGGTAGGCCCTCCCTTCACCCACTCCAGTGTCCTCAGCATGGGTACAGTCTGTGTCCTGCTGGGGTTCTTGTGACCGACTGAATTTGACAGAAAGGGCTGTATTTTGTGCTCTGCACATGTTTCTGCAGTAGTTTCAGTGGAGTTACTCTTACTTTAATCAAACATGATTATCCTTGCCTTCCCAGGCACGTTGAGTGTTGGAAATCCATCTGTGCTTTGCCTCTGGCTTCCCTGGGAACAGCTCCTGGCCCTGCTTTGTGTTCATGTCTCTGTTTCCTGGCAAGACAGTTGCTGTGACTGAGAAGTCAAATGAGGTCTTGTACTGTGATTTATTTTTTTCTTGGCACAGCCAGTTTGGTCACTCAGAAGGTGATGATCTCCATGTGTCTGAAGGAATTGGAAGACAGTGTTTCAGGAGTCCAAAGAAAACTGCATTTCTGTCTCCCGTCCCCTTCATTTCCCCTTTCTCTTAATCATCATTTTATATAGACTTCCAGAAGATTTTCTGATGGGCTTTTAGCCTCCTTGTGTTCCAATTGCTAGTTTATTGACTGTGTTGTCCATACGGTGACCTTGAAATGAAACCGGTGCAGTGTAACTGGTGTGCTGGAGTCTTTTACTATCGTTAACACAGAAGAGAAAGTAAAAATTTATCAGTGACAAGGTTTTTTTATGGGGAAGTTCCTGGGATCTTTCTGTTTTCCCATTCTCTTTCTCCTAGTGTTTTCCCTGGAATTTTAATATGAACATGTATATGAATAAATAAGTTCCTGCAGGCATCATACTTTTTTGCACAGTACTTTTTAAGAGCTACACTTATGGGAGCCTGTTTGCAATTTTATCAGATTTTTTTATAGACTTAGGGAAGCAAAGAGCCTCTCCACTGTTACCTGTGGACTCTACATGCTCAGTGGAGTCCAGTGTTTTAGTCCTGTAGGAGAAGATAGATCAACAAAAGGGCATTGTAGTAGTACTTGTTCTGAATTCCTCTAAGAAGGATACCTGTGTTAGGAGGAGTTCATTTGCAGAGTCACAGGTATTTTCCGTGCATTGATGCTGAAATGCCATCTCAGTGAGCTGATTTGCGGTTGTCTTTCAAACATCCATTACATGATTGAAAAAAACACTATTAAGCTGAATTGCCTGCCAACCAAAACTGCAATGTGGTTGTTGTCGGAAGGTGATAGCACAGCTGGGAGTTCAGAAGCACCACAGCTGATTTTTATTCCCAGAGCCCTTCATTGCAGTGCAGAATTAATTCTGAGATAAGCCCTGTCAGAGGGAAGGGGACATGTTACTCACCTTCAGGTAAGCTTTTTGACAAGATGTCTTTTGCAAAAACTACTGCCGTGTCCAGAATCCATCAAACAGTTAGCAGGGAACCCTGAACATCCTGAAGACCAAATGTGTAGGTGCTGTATCTAATCCAGCTTTTATTTGGTGGTCCTGGAGAGTATTTTGACTGCCTAAAGCTGTTCTGCAGCACCTCATTGATGAAATTGTCCTCTGTGCAGAAGGTGAACCTGAGGCCTGTGTGTCACTTAGGTCCTGAGCCCTATTCTGCAGATGTGAAGGGAACTGAAAGGTTTCTCATCCTCCAGGCTCCCAGTGTGGCTCCCAACTGGGTGGGTCTGCTGTGAGCAAAAGCCAGGGCTCAGGGATATCCACAACAGCTCACTTGCATAAGGGTAGGCACATACCCTCAACCTTTGAAGTGTTAAAAGCAGTTATGCGCGTTGCATGCCAGGTTTTTGAGAAAGGTGCGTGTACCCTTTAAAAAAACAGCTTGGAAGCTGATCAAAAAGGTTGTTGATTATATTTTTGTGCCTTTTAGGTTTACTGGAGATTTGTTTTCTGCCAAATGTTTTGCTGAGCTTATTTTGTGTGCACAAAATCTGAAACATGATTGCTGGTAAACACCATATTTTGGGTAGTTCCTGGGAATAACATTAAAAAAACCAAAAACAAACACTACAGAATTTATCAGTCCAAATAAAAGAGGTTGTGCATAAAGGTTTTTGTTTGTTTTCAAAATGTTTTTTATTTGAAAGTTTTTGGTTCAATATTTAGACCAGCTCTGGTAAACATGTCACCTTTGTCGGGGCTGTAGATGAAGCTTCCCCAGAAAGAAGCAAGTACTTCTGCTGTTACCTTGGCTCTGTCACCGACTGGCCCCCCTGCCAGTAGCCAAGCAAAGTCCCTGCTCCTCTCCTAGCTGAACTGGCCTTCTTCTCTGAGCTTTAGGTTATCTCTGTGGTGACCACATGAACTGGCACTTGCCATTTGTGCAGAGCACTTAGGCTGACGGGGCCCTGAGCCTGTTTGGGTTTCCCAAACTCTGTACAACACATAAGAGTTATTAGTAAAAGTTGCTGAGGGCATTGTGAGCAGAGATGCTTAATTTTTTGTTATTTTTACTTTGAAAATTTTATCAGAGCTGAGGTCTTCTTGCATGTATCTTTTTACTTCTGTCTTAGCTTCTTTAGACCGGGAAATGTGGGGTTTTTTCCCCTTTGAATCTTTTTTTTTGCTCCTGTCTGTCTGTGACAGGAAAGACCAAGGTACTGATGTGGCAAAGCCCCTTACTCAGATGTTTGCCGCTGTTTCAGCATCTTGCAGTGGTTTCAGTACACAGTAAACCCTTTCAAATGGGTGTAGAGGGCGGCCTGCTCCTCTGACACTAGAAATGACCGCGTAAATGAAAGCAGCTTGTCTCAGCCTTCGCGTGTCATTCACATTAAGCGTTTATCCAGTGTGGGATCATTTGCCAGCCCCAAAGAGAGGAAATCTAATTTGTTAAGCGAACAAACTATGGAGAGGTTCAAAAGCTTAGGGGTTGTTCCTCATTGTTTGTCTCAACCAAATTTGTGAACTAGAAATGCAAAGCTGGATTTGCTTTGGAAAGCAGTGATTTATTGTTTGGAGTCAATAAACATGTTTGCACATAACTCCTTTGGGCATGCATAATAGTTTATCTTGGGAACCTACCACAAAAGCATTCATTTCTTCTTATCTTGCACCAGAGGCCAGGGCCGCTTGCACATTTTTGTTTCTGTTGCCAAAGAACTGGCTGCAGGCAGAGCTGAATTAGAAGAGAGATGTGCAGGGTCGTCAGGCGTTCAGCATTTGACTTGTTTCCTACCTGGTCACGCTTCCCTTTTCTCAAAGAACAAACTCCTCCAGCTTTTTTCCTTTATTTGTTCCCCAGTGAAAGAAGGTAACACACTTCAGGGACACTTTCATTTTCATTTCTTTTATTGGTTAAGGAGTTCAAGTGTGTTGCTGAAGAAAAGTATCTATGAACATGGCCTTGATAAATTTGGCTGTAAGATATAGGAGAGGGCAGACCTGAGAAATCCAGTTTTTGTGTGCTTTCTTGTTTAAGGTGTCTTTGGGTGACCTGTTTAAGAAACACGGCTGACATAAAATTAGCATGGTTTCTGATGGATGGATTAAAATCTTGTGGGGTGGTCTAAAAGAACTGTTCCCTTGCCTGAACCATTCAGTTCATCTGCCTAGTGATCCCCACAGAGCTTAGTTGTTTAACTAGTGAGCTTTGAACATTTTCTTGGTAACTTGGAAGAGGCCTGCCTGATAGGTATTTTAGGAGGCATGGCAGGATGGCTACGCTTGGGCAGAAAGGTGTGCTTCAGCATGGCCATAGGCAAGGTAATACATTTAGGAACAGCCAACAGGGACCCCGCTGATGCAGTGGGTGTGTGAGCAGGGCTGGAGTGCCTCTGAAAAACGTTTGAGCGCTCCTGGTGCATTAATACTCAAGTGGTAAGGGGTGATATAATTCCTCTGTGAATATTAAGGCCTTACCGTTCAGGAGGAATGGTGTTATATTAACAGGGTATTTGGCATTGCTGTGCCAGCTGTAGGAATACCAGTCTGATTTTTGACTGTTCAGTGACACTGGGTTGGGGGCAGGGGCATGCACATGGATGGAGGGGATCTGGAGGAGAGGCATGATTCCTCATAACAGAAGGCTTGAGCTCAGTCTGAATCATTTCTCAAAGGGAAGGTTGAGGGGTAATTTGTAGAAGGCTACAAAGAGAACAGAAATTCTTGTAAATAAAACTCTTCTGTCCATAAGAAAATGGAGTAGCCAGAAAATGAAAGCTAGATAAATTCAGCTTAGGAATTAGGTAGATTTTTACTGTGAACATAGGGAATCATTGAAACAGTTTACTGAGCTGTGCTATGAATTATTCTGTGTCACTAGAATTCTTTAAATCATAGTTGGCTTTTTTCCCTTAAAGTTATGCTATGCTTAAATTGCAGCTTTTGGACCAGAATCAGGAGTTAATTTATTCAGTGAAGTCAACTAGCACAGGCCTCCTTGCATTAAAAAACAGGCAAGGTCCATTTTGGTAAGGAATCTGTGAAAGTACAGTAGCCCACAGACAGTGTTGTGAAGAAGGTGTAATATTCATCTCACCTGCTCTTTAATGTTACACTGAAGGGGAGGCTGAAGTGCCATAGTTTTCTCTTCACTAATACTCCTGTGCATAAGTTAGTAGAAGGTAAAAACCACACCTGTTCCAGCATTAACGGCTGTGTCTTGATTGCACATAACTCTTGCTGAAGAAGCTGTGTGCAAAATACACAGAAATGGTCTGTGAACACGGATGGTCAAATAATTTGTGTGCTTCTATATTTCTTGCTCTGGGAAAAGGGAAGGGAAAGAAAAAAGAAAGGAAAGGGAAAAGGACTCCTTCCCACCTGCCGTTACTGGTAACATCCAGCATGTTTACAACCTTTTCCTGTGGGTCATGTTCTCCACTGGCTGGTGTGACTGGCCACATGAATGCAGAGAAATTATGATAGCATAAAATTGATGCGAGATCAGAATTATGGAGGTTATAAGCTTCTACCACATTAGAAACACAGCTTGCAGTAACAAGCTGTGCAGCGTTCTAGCTCCTGGGAGGATTAATTACAGATGGTAGCTGTGACAGCTAAATCAAGTACCTATAATGTTATGTAAACTTCATTAAACCAACTCAGTAGCAGTGCTGTAATCTATGAGAAATAGGATGGGATGACGAGAGTAGAAAAGGAAAATACTCTGTAGGAAGTTTAAAAAAATATTCAGTGTCTAAATCCGCAGAAGCAATTTCTTCTACCTCTTATGCTTTAATGGTAGAATTTTAAACCACAAGCTTTTAAACTTCTTATCTGGTAAAGCCTTGGTAGCCTGAATTAATAACAACTTTCTGCTAATGTCTGCTGAGTTCCTCTTAGTCAGCAAGTCCTGTTCTATCTGATATGCTAAATCTGGCCTGGTACTCTGCAACCACATGTATTTGATCAATTCTTCCTTGCTTGGGGAAATCTGAGAGGAAGAAGCACAGAAGATCAACTTCATTGTTGCTGCTATAGTTGATTATGGTACTGGGTTTACAGGAGGCTTTGATTCTAACTTTGGCTGCAAGTTCATGTTTTAATCCAAAATTTAAGCATTTCTGTTTGTTGATATCATAAACGATATTTTCTAATTTAAAGAAAAGTCCAACAAATGCAAGTTCGCCATGTGCCAGCTGTCACCAGTAGTGTGAGGGTGCCATTTAATATCACACCCAATCGTACATAACCGTGTGCTGCTGCAGAAAGGGGTGGTCACAATTTCCCCTGCCTCCCTCAGAGGCAGAAGCTTGAATCAGGGAAAAGTGAATAATTCTCTGCTGATTTAGCAAGTTGAATGTGCTCAGCAGAGGGTCCCATGAATGGCAGCGCTGATGCTGAGAAGCAGGGTACGAAGGAGGACGGGTCAGAGGAGAGAGTTCATGATAGAGGCCACAGTGGGATTAGTTCATCTGTAACTCATAACTTCACCCTTAGCAACTCAGTTATTGGCAGTAGTGAGGATCTGAAAGGCCAATTAAATTAACTGAGCTTTTACTTTCCAGAGAGGGAGAATTAACCGAGGAGGAATAGCCAAGCTTCTACACTGAAGCATTTCAGCTTTTAATATGCCATGTCTTGGTGGCCAGTGCAAAAAGACTGTGTGCTTGTTTAATTCAGTTTTTTGTTTGGAATTGAAAAGTTGACATTATATTAGACATTTCCGACTATATACTCTCACAGCTGTGTCACTTTGCCTGGTTGAAGAATAAAGTGGATGCTAGCTTTTCCTTAAAGAAACTATAGTATATCTAATACCCAAGGGAGTATTTTTTTTAAATTTTCCCTCAAAATAACCCTACCATCTCTCTATCCTCTCCCAAATCCTTGTCTATGGACAGTTGCTTTAATGGTGATTTGTGTAGCTCTTTCAAGATCAGGAGGCTAAAGCTAGGCTCTGGATTTAGGGATCCTGACTGTGTTTTGATTCTTTTCTCAGCTATTTCAGCTGTACGGTGGCTCCCCTTGACTTGTGAAGGGTCAGCTGAATACAGTATTTTTTGAGAATAACACCGAACAGCTTGATGTATACATTTTAGCTTCGGAGCTTGACTTGACTCACCTGTTTTGGAAAATGTTGACTTTTAAAAATGTAATCTTTCTCTTGTAATTTGTGAGGGCTTGAAAGAGAAACCAGTCTCGCCTAGTGTTTCTTTTTGATGTAGGAAGCAAGTAAAAAAAGTTGTACCATTTCAATAAAGGGAAATTTTGGGCAACAAAATTATTTCAGCTTTCATATTGGCATTAAGTCAGTTGGGTTTTTTAAAATGCATTTTTGTCTTTAAAGTCTTCTTTAAAGACCCCAGAATTAGAAGGCAGACCCTGCACTAGTCTGTAGGTAAGCGCTCACAGGAATTGCTTCTGGTTCCCCACAGTCAGATGCAGCTGAAGAGATATTTTGGCCTTTGGGCCTCATTAGATAACATGGCACAGTCTCCATGTTTGGCGGGTCAAACACATGTTTTTAGGGGAAGTGTTGGAATTTTTATAATTTGTCATAAAATGCTGCAAAATTCCTTTTATTTTTCTGCTCAAAGCTGTTCCACTAAAGGGGATCCTCAGTCCTGCTCTAAAAATGCTTTGTAGCTGGTTATGCATGCTTCTTTCAGTAGGAAACACAACACAGGAACCAAATGCTGCCTGTCCCTTCCCTCCCTTGTCCTCTTCTCCTTGGGTATGGCCCAGGAAGTGCATGTGCATTTTGCGCCCTGTGTGTATGATTAAACTTGAGTAGCTTTACAAAGCTGATGAGTGGAGTATCAGTGGGATCTCTGTTAGCTCGTTTTTTAGCAGGGAGGGACATGGCTTTCCTAAGACCATGAGTTAGGCAAGTGGCCAATCAACTTGAGTACCAAAAATAATAAAATCATGCAAGTCCAAACCCAGCTGAATTGCAAACTACTTTGGTCCTGAGCTTTAGCCAAAGTAAAGATGGATTTTTAAATATTTTTTTTTCAGGTTTTTATCGCTTTTTTCCTCATGGCCTGCTGCTGTGACACATATTATATGCAGGCCCTGTTTTGAGACAGGTTTTGTGTATTCAGACTTTACAGGAAGAATTTTCTGTTGGATTAGACAGGCAGACATGTAATTCGGTTTTGCACATCAGAGCGTAGTGCATGTTTGCCCTTCCTATAAAATCACATACTTCTGTGGTCTGTATTTGATTTGCCATCATGGTAGAGAGGTGACATTCATCCAGTTTTACAGATGATGTGCTGAGATGCTAAACCATTTGCCCAAAGCCACTTTGCAGTCTGTGATGGAGCTGAAAACCTGTTTCTTCTAACTTCTGGTCTGTTCTGCAGCCTTCACGCCTGTTTCCTTGAACTTTTCCACTCAGACTTTTTATGGCTGTGTCATTTCTGTGCATGCGTGCATGAAATGATAACCTGTTTTGTTGTTCTTTTACCAAAGGCATGAGGGATTTTACCTTTCTCCTGGCTCTCTTGCTGTTTCATAGGTTTACAAAGCCTTCTATTTGTTTTTTATAGCGCATGGCACTGGTGTTCTGCAGTATTAGCATGTGCTCTCTAGGTGTGACTGTAGGACAGATTGCTCTTAAACAAGGCTCTTGGCTGGTGGAGATTGTCTCTTTGTAATCATTACTTCTTCTAAAGCTGACATAAAATGATACATTTCTGAAGTTAACAAACAATAAAATCCTTGTTTGCAATTGCACAGGTAATAATGGTTTGAACTATTGTCTCTTCCCTGTAACCACTAGCTAGTACTTGACTTCAATAAGCATCAAGGGCAGAGGCTGTTTTATGTGAGAAAAATAATTTCAAATGGTCCTAAAATCACAAATTACAGGAGACTGCAAGTTTTCAGAGCAAGACTCCTGCTGCAGTAAATATTTTGTAAACCGTGGCTATTGTTTCAGCATGGTCTGAGTGTTGGGTGGTTTAGCCAACAGCAGTGCTTTCAAATTCTAAGCTGTTTCTGCAGAGGCTATAATGATGGAAAGGTCTTTATTCCATTTCTTTAAAAAAGAAATACAGCTTTCTGTTCACTACAGGGATGGTATACTGTTTGTTGAAGTTCCAGCAAAGAAATCACCCTTTGTATTAGAGTAGCATGAAACATGATTGCACAAGAAAGATGGGTCCCCAAGCAGGGCTCTGTTGGCACAGGGGATGTTAAAAATGGCTTTGCTAATTCTTTTCTGTCACAGTCTGCAGTTCACATTGCATGTTGTTGCTGCTGCCTTCTGCTCTGGGTCCAACATGTAGTTAAACTGTTGGAGTGAGGTCTGCATTGACCTGAAGCGTGCAGGGGGATGGATAAGTGCTACGTGGGTGCTCTTTGTAGGTCTGTAAAACTCAGAATGGTTCTTAAACAAGGAGAAATTCTTATACAAACCATGGATGTGAATCAGTAGGAAAAAGATGAGAAATCTGACTTTCTATGTGTTATTTACAAATTCGAGGATTATAAAATGCGTTTGTTCTTGGCTCCTTTTTCCTTGAGCATACTGGCAGATACCAGAGATATAATTGCAAAGCTGAAGTCTATTAAAACGTATTTAAGGCCATTGTGAGGAGAAACCATAGCATTTTATATGCAGTAAGCAACTAATTGCTGTCCAGACTTGATGGAATTATGTGTAGCTTTAAGTTTTGTTTTAGGAAACAAACATGTAAAAAACTGAGCTGATGAAAAGTGGAGTGATGAAACAACAGCAAGGAAGGATCCGGTTCAGAAGTCCACAAGGACAGAGAGGAAAGACTGATAGATCAGTATGTGCAAACATTTAGTCTCCTGCATTTCACTTTTGTGTGCTTTATACCTAAAATAAGAAAAGGACTGTAAGGATTAGAGGGAAATAGGAATTAAAAGCTACTTCAGACACTGATAGGAAGTCTGGTGGGAGTGGATGATGAATACTAGAATCTTTTTGGCAAATGTTAGTGGCCAGGCTACAGGGAACCTAGATTGAAATCCTGCTTCTTACTTGGTCTGTTGCATGGCTGGATAACCCCAGGTGAATAAAGTTGTTTTATCACTGTTTTACCAGTTGATGCATGGTACGTGGGGCTTTGTGACTGACCTGCTTGATAAATGTGATCACTAAAAGTACCAGCCCTATTCATAATTGTGTATAGCTGATAAATGATGTTCAGTGAGCCTGGAAATGTTCAGTTTGCCTCCCATCTGGTGTCAGCTCAGTGAATTTTGCATCCAACATGCATTTTCTGAAACTATGCTTGCATCTCAGCCCTGTTAAATAATTTTTTTTGTGACTTGGTAATATTTCTCTCTGCTGCTGCTGGAGAAAGAGACTGTTCACCTTGGTGGCTGAAAACATTTGAGCATTTAGTAGCTGTAACAATTGGTGAAAAAAAGTAGTGTTTCACATCTGTCAAACTGAAATCAAAAGGCATGACCTGTAACAGGCTTATTTGGTATTCCAGACTTCATAGCACCTTGTATCTTACCTGATCCAGCAACTAGCTGTGCATTTGGCCTTTTTTCCCCATTTTCAGACTTCCTGCTGTTAAGAATTGTAAACATAGGCTAAGAGGAGATTTTTATATTAACTATACTTGCATAAATGGGCATAATGTAAACTTTTTAATGATATCCAAAGGAATAATTGTACCTACAGCATTATTGTGTAGAATTACATTAACTTGTGCTAAATGCTGCAAAGATCTAACTTGCATCATTATTCCTATTCATCATATCATACTTCATTCATTAAGGTGAGGAATGTGTAAGTCTGTGAGATCAAGGACTTGTTCTGACCAGAGCTGATCTTGCTTAGGGACAGCCATCTTGGACTAAGTGCATCATGTCGTAACACTGGTGCATTACCACTTGCCAAGGTTTTTATTTTGTGTGTGAGGTCTGTGTCAAGTCCAGTAAATTCTTTTCTGCAGATGCCCTGGAAAGGAACAATCCTGGAGAAATCTTAGGTTTATGATCATCTATTTAACACCCTTCCTTCCTGTTACTTGGAGTTATCTGTATCATTGCAAATTATGCTTGCTTAGGAAAGGTGTTTTCCAAGAAGAGCATTCTCTTGTACCGAAGTTAATTATTCACAAGAATTGCAGAGCTTATTCTGTCTTTTTTTTTCTCATATCAACTGCCTCATCTCAGGGGTATTCATGGTAATAGAAGAATATTGCGTAGACCTCACTTACTTTTTTGCCAGTTGCTAAATATGGTCTTTTTCCTCAAAGTGGTAAATAGCTGTGTCTTGTGAAATACAAGTGGACCATTTGTTGTATGTTGACAACTGATTCTCTGAGTGGGAAACAGGAACAGCACTAAGTGATTTTTGGAGACTCCTCTTTGTGCAGAGCCATCATGTCTAATAAATTCTGCTTGTTGCTTGCGCTTTGTGAAAGTACTTTGTGCATAAAATGTCTAGCCCAATTAACAGATGACAGAATAAAACGAAGGGTGTAGGGTCAGCTTACAAATAATGGCATCTCTTCAACGGAAAGCTGAGACATAAATCACCATCTGGGTCGGACTGCAGCCTGCTCTTAAGAGACATGAATGGGATTACAGGCAAGGCTTTCCCATCCAGGCAAATGTACCAAAAAGGGCAGGCTGCCATGCATAGCTGATTTCAATGAGGCATCTAGGGATAGCTTGCCTTATGTTTTTCAATCATGACTTAGTGCATTTCCCTGTGAAAGATAACCCTGTTAGCATTAAAAGAAAACCTAGCTAAAAGCATGGATTTTCCTGATTGTGAAGTGCAAAATCTAATGTTGTTCTTTTTGTCAGAAAGGAAACATTTCTCTTAGGTGACTGAAGAATAGGTCAGACTTACTGAAATCAGGATAATCCTTCTGCATTGAGTCAAATTGTGCTGTCTTGCGTTTTGAGACTACTCCTGGATATGGGTGAGATTCAGAAACCTTTGCCTCCTTTGTAGTTATTACTGGGCATAAAGCAAGAAAACATCTGAGAGAGCTGCTGTATTTCACGACCAACATCTCTAGGGATAAGCTGCAATAAACTCTAGGAGACACCGATTCATTTTGCCCCTTGGACATCCTTTTTGTTTATTTGGGTCCTGCTGTAGATCTTTTTCTTTGGCAAAGCTCTCACTGAAAGATTATCTAGGCATTAGGAGTTGGTAATAATAAACTCTACCTTTGTTGTCATTCTTTGTTTCCCAGCATGTTGTTTTGTTAGCAGACCCTACATGTGCTTCTTGTGAGGTTTTACATTGAAATTTTAAAATATATTTTTAATTTTTTTCTTTTTGAGGTGTCTGTTAAATGTCTTATTTGGTTTGTTTATTTATTTATTTATTTTCTAAGTCTTTTTAGAGCAGATGGTCCTGTTGTGGTGCACTGCTGGGAACTGTGTTTCTCCATGGAGTCCCTTTGGATTCTCAGTGGAGAAGTGAGACTCTGGGCGCATGCAGGCTCTGAACCCAAATGTCCAATTCAGCTTCCATTTTAGAAGCTGTGCTGCTGAAGTGGAAGTATAAAATGAGAATAGGCTGTTGAGTGGGATGGGAGCTGATGCAGGCTGGAATGTGCAGGGTTAGATTTCAGCAGGAGAAGAGGTTCCCCCTTATTTATTTTTGGCTCCTCTTTGTCTGGAAAAGGAAATTGTGTGAGAGGAGAGGGTTCTGTGGCAAGAGAGAGGTGTTAGCAGAGGTTATGCTTGACAACCAGCTGTGATGTGGATGTCTCTGCATCTATATCTGATGTTTCCACTTCATGTTTTCCTGCAGATACTTTTGTTTTGGGACAGTTTCTTCCACAGAATAGCTGTTGGTATCATGCACAGGCAGATACTGCATAGTATGGAAATCTCCTAGATGTAAAAGCGTCGTATTCTTGCGTGATGCTCTTCAAATAGATGAGTGCCAGTGAACCTTCAAATCTATAATCCTACCAGAAACAGGTCTGCAAAGACCATACCTCTGACTTCAGCAATGTTCAGTGGTTCTGTCTGTTAAAAACATCCTGAGTCCTTGCCAGAGGGAAGCCTGCTGTCGGACTTAAGGTCTATTTTGATCACAGAGAATATACAGGGAATACAACATGGTGTTGTATGTGATATTTGCGAGCACCAGTCTTTGTTTTCCTGTCTGAAAGATTCTGCTGAAGTTTGAAAGGTGAGAGAACAGCAGTGAACTTAGATCATTGTTTCATAGACACAGAGAAGGGTAGAGTGCAACTGGGCAGACTTTTATATATTGGTAGGGAGGCAGGCACTGGGAAAACTACCACCTGAAATTGAGATCCTAGCCAGGACAAAATGCTCCCCACCTCACTGCCCCTGGAAAACTGTAAAACGTTTGGGAGGGTTTCCAAAAAGCCTCTTGTCAGGATGGTTTGGTACTTCGGAGTCAGGTTTTTTTTTCTTGCTTTAAGAAGACTAAACTAGTTTTTCTGGCCTTCTGGGCAAACCTTGCCTTAATTTGCATCCCTCTTACCTGCCTTTGACTATAGGAAGCTTAAAAATGTCTCTGATTAGGGGAAACATTTAAATGAGAAGCAATTAAAAAAGGGTTGTTTCTAATGAGGTTTTGACACATGCATGCTGGGAGTGCAAACTTAAAGGAGGAGGGTACTGTATGTGTGCTTTTCAGGGCTGAATAACTGGAAGGGTTTGATGGATCTGGTTAGCTACTGGAACACATTTTGCAGCTTTGGGCAACAGTGAAATTACTGTTGGCTCTGTCTTATTTTTTCTACAGCTCTGCATGGTGGGAGGTAACAAGCCACATGTGCTACATGCGAACGGAGACGAAAGCAGCCTTGGAGTCCCGGGAACTACCACTTGACTTAGAATAAAGCACTGGCTGCAGATCAAGCCACTGGAGGCCTGCTTTAGATAACTCCTCACCCATACCATGGGATTTGTCGGGAGAAGGGGAGCTGGATTATTTTGGGGACTTTGCAGGCAGCACAGAAAGCTGTTTTGGGGAGAGGTTGGCTATAAGTGTTCAGTAGTCTTCAGTCAGTAGGAAGTGGTGTTGCAAAGAGTCTTACTGATCATATCTGCACTGTTTGACCAGCCTCAAATCAAATTGACCTGTGCCTTTCTTCAGCATAAATTGCTGAGCACTTACTCAAATGAAATTATGAGTGCCTGTTTCAGCACTGACAAACAAGTATGATAATGAATATTACAACTTGTACAACTGTGGTTGATGTGATGCATCTAATTGCAAGTTCCTGCAAGTAAATGACTTTTAGATATCATGTAAAGGAATTAAATCCTAGTGGCCTGACCATATGATACAAAGCCCTGTGGCAATGGGATGGATGATAACGGTTCCCTCAGTCACTGGAGATGTAAACAGACACTTCACACACCATTTTCCCTGCAAGTGTGCTTTAACTCTGCTTGTAATTGAAGGATTAATTATCCTGAATTTAACCAGATATGAGGAGGGAATGAGAGAAAAAGAAGAGAGGAAGCCTGTACTTGCTCATGTGTCTATAAAATGCTGAACACACAAAGATCAAGTAATTGAGACAAGCCAAATGTTTATATAAGGACATTTCTAGTGCCCCCATCCTTAGCAGGACTGAAGTTCAGTTTGTCTGGAGGTTAAGATGAAATGAGATGATTGTAGACCAGAGACTTATTTTGTTTATCTGCAGGAGAATCAAAGCAGGGTAAAGTACAGCTTTGATGCAGGGTCAAACGTTGGTTTTGTTAAGTGCAGCTTTTGGTTTTGATTCACTAGCTGGAAGTAGAGGGAGGAGAGCTTGACTGGATGAACATCAGCAGGAATAATTGTTTTGCTGGGAAAAGAAGAAAATCTAACAGTGGAGTAAAGGGTGCATTTCTGCGGACTTTGTTGGACTCCAGTATTTAAGAAGTGAGGAATAATGGCTTTATTTCTGGATTGCTCATTGACAGGTGCTAAAATGGCCTTCAGAAGGGCAGCTGTCTGCCATTACCAGGTAGGTCCCTTTTAAAGAATTTATTGTGGAGCACCTTCTCTTGTTCCTCTTTACAGTCTTGCTCAAAGGTTTTTCCTGAACTGGCATAATGGAGTTCTCCTTATAAGGAAGGTGGGTTTGCTCACTATTATAAATAACCTCCTACCTATTAGCACTTTCATGTGTTTCAGTGTGGCACCCTGTTTGTGCCTAGGTCTACTGAACAGCCAGTGTTCTCCTCGAGTTGCCAGCAAATATACCTGGCTCCTAGAGACAGAGCTTGGAGAGGTCAAGCAAGTTGTGTAACAATACACTAGTAAATCGTTGATGCCTAATACTTTTGTTTTAAAAAAATGCTAACAAGGGGCACATAGCAGCCAAAACTTCCATAGATAGCTTAGTTTTGGCTGCTCCTGTCTGTTCTGGTGGAAGTGTTTTGTGGGCATCAAAGATCAGTTCATCCTCTGAACTTTTCATTTCGTTTCGTCTATTTTGCTGAAATTGTCATTTAAGGGGATACTTATTTCCAGATGTGATTTAGACATGGGACTGTGTAGGAGTAAAGCTGACACTACCAGCTAATTTTATGAAGGCCACCAAATAGGAATGACCATTGTTCATTACCAGCTTGCTGAAACAAAAGCAGAAAGCTCTGCTTTTCTGCCAGTTTCCTAAGAGGTATGGTTCCTTGCTGTCTCCTTCCTTTGAATTTCTGCAATTTGCTGTTACATTGGAGCAATGGACGAAGTAGGAGTGTTGTGTGTGACAGGCTGCTCCTCCTAGGACTTCCATCTTGCATAAATCACTTTTCTTATGCCTCTCTATAAAATTTAAATGACATCTGGAAAGAAGGGACTTGCCAGACCCATCCATCTGAAATATTAAAGTTGTTTTACATTACATTGGCAGTGCTCAAATCAAGATCTCAGCTCTTGGGGTGGGATGTGTGATCAACTAAAAATTAGGGCACAGCATCCACTGGAGACATTTTGGAGAAAAAAAGTAATATTTTTTTACCCTAAGCATGTCTGAGCTTTAGATTTTCTTCTAGTGTTACAGTGGCTGCTGTGACTCTTCATTGAGAGCAATGACTACTTGTAGTCCTTGGGTTTTGGGTCACCAAAACTGGCAGGCCTGGGTCTGCTTTACATTCTGGTCCATTAAAAAAAGAGTCTCTCGCTGCCAGCTTTGACAGATAGCATGGTGGTAGTGGTTACCTTCAGGCTGCTTGAGTTTGTTTCATGTCCTATTTGAAGGAATAATTGGCTGCACCAAAATTGTGGAATGATTTCAATCTAGGAACTGGGGGGTTTACCACTGTGGTGGTGTTAGCTGTTAACGAAGTTGCATACACTGCTGTCCAAATTTATTTTCCTTTGAACAGTTAGGTTTTTGGAAACAAATGTTTTCATGAGACGAGATGGTTTGCTGGAATACTTCACTGTGTTTTCCCTCAGAGGTATTTCAAATCAGCACTAAAATATCATCTCCTTTCAGAGTGTTTTTATGTTCTGGGAAAGTTTAAAAACTTAAATAATAAAAGATTCAGAGACTTTGTAATCTGAAAATTTTAAAGACATTTGAATAATGAGATGGCACCAAGATGGCAAAATTTGGATTTTCCTTTTGTCACTATATGACTGTCCTCAGCTGGTAAAGTTTTGAAAAGTTACAGAAAGTAGCAGAGCCAACCAACAAAGCAAAATGAGTGCAGGGGCAAGTGGGAAAGGGTAGATGAAATAAAATGGCCTAAATGTTAAGAATTGAATGCATGATGACAATACAAAATGGAAAAATAGCAGAGAGAAGAAAGAAATGACAGGAAAGAAGGACTTTACAGGAAGACATGGAAAATGCTTCCCTCCCCCGTATTCAAAGTATTTGAAATAACTTCTGACATTATCAATTTTCTGAAGATACTTTGGCTTTTTGCAAACCAGCACCTTATCAGGCATCTGTATTTCAGTTTGGTTTCTTGAGTGCACATAGCAGGCCTTATTGGGGTCACAGTGTGAGGCTAGATTAACATTCTTAACATGCTCTCATTTTTGGATAGTCTGTGTAATCTTTCCTTATCCCCTACCGTGTGGTGGGAACCATGTGCTGATGATTCCTAGCAGGTGATATAACTGGAGGAGATTACTAAAGTGCCAGTCCTTTTTCTTTACCCTAGCCATGGCTTGGAGAGCTAGCAGGGAGCCTGGGGGCCTGTCTGCTGTCCTTCTGCCCCAGATTTTCTTTCTTTTTGCTCTTGGAGCCAGATATGTTCACTTTAGCGTGGCAACATGAGTAAAACCCTATCCTTTCCTGGCATCCTGGGTGACATATTTTCATTGTGCTTGCCGACCCAATTTGTAAATGCAGCTGTAATAACTCACGGATGACTCTGCTACAAAAGTTATACTGGGGTAGCTAATTCTCTTCCCAGAGAGGAGACTCTCTTATTTTATAAAACTCTGTTTTCACAGTGCAAATTGTGGGGTGGGGAGGGGTGGGGTGGACGCGATAAGACTTGTGCACGTAGCTCATGGGCACTTTAATCTTGGTATACTGTGTCTGCAGACATGGGAGTGGTACCCAGGTTAATCATACAGGTAAGAGTAGTAAAAATATCTGTGCATTGGCTTGCTTTCAAGCTAAGTATGCTCTGAACTAGGCTCCAAAATTCTGTATTTCTCTGTTCCTCTTCAGGGGATGGGAAAGCTCTGCAGATTAATCATGGGATAAGAGGCATTTTTTTATCCTTCAGTAGATCCCCGTTTCCAAGAACAGTGTGTCTTGGCTGTCTTAATGTCTCAGCCCTGCGGCAGTTGGTATGAGATAGGGAATTTGGGATTTCCCTTGAGCAATCTGCTTTTGCAGGGAGAGCCCTGGCTTTCTCGAGGCTTTCATCAGGCATCTTTCATCGTCCAAAAGAAGTGGTGTTGCATGCAGGCACCCTCCCTCAGCTACACGCCACGCTTTGTAGGCTTCGTAAAGACTGACGCCTCTTTGAAGGTGGGGGGGAAGCTGAAGAATTTTTAGTGTGCTGTGTTGAGAATAGTTGCGGGTTTGCTTTCAGTAACCCTCTGTGTTTTTAGGAGTCTCTTCTCAATCTGAAGCTGCCTGGTGCATGTTTTCTAGGGGAGGATGCTAGATGGCTGCATTCAGTCTTCACAGGTGCAATTCCCACTTGGTCTAGCTGCTATTTTAACATGTTTGTCCTGGAAGGTGATAATGCAACCGCTTCCCACTCGTCTGTCACTGCACTACCTCCGTTGAACATTTCTGTGCTTGTGCAAGGATGGTTGTGTATTCCTACAGATATGAGACAATCATAAAATGAAACTGGTGAGTCAACACTGCTAGATGTGTATGTTATAGCCTTTTGTACCACTAATGCCAAACTGCGCTGTGGTCATCACAGCCGATTCCAAACTTGTATAGAGGCACAGAAACTTAATATAAATCCAACTCTAGGATATTACATGCTGATCTTTAGGTTTTTTGGCTGGACAGAGGAGATTGCTTGAACTCTTTGGTAAAGGAGTGATGGCAGGGACGCTGCCCTGCACAAAAATGTTCTTGTTTAAGCTGTTGCCCAGTAATTGGTGAGTGCTATGTTTATGATAGCTTCTTTCAGGCTTTCTCAGCTTGCAGAATAAACCCATAAACCTGTACTTCAAGTCCCAGAACTTGAAAGTAAGATTAATAGCAGGACTTAAGCACCTATCAGGTGGATTTAAAGTGCAGTATTTACTGCAGTTTAGAAGAGAGCACTGAAATATTTAATGTTCCCAAGCCACTGAAAAACAGGCTGTCTCACTGTGACTGTACATTATGGCAGTTTCTTTCCAGAGCCTTAAACAACATTTCTCATGGCACTGAGTAGGAAGCATTAGGCGTGAGTTCAAGGCTGTAATTTGGGATGTGCTTTCCATTGTTACTTCCTTTACTCTGGGCATCTCGTGAGAAGCAAAGTTTCTTGGGTTCAGATGAAAAACAGCCATCTGCAGAATGCGATGTGGAGATAAGAACAGTCTGCTGTTTATGAGGATGGCTAATACCACCATAGCTGTCTCCTTCTCCAACTGGATGGTGTGGTGGACTGGCTCTGGTGCTGAGGTGGGATGGGAAGCATCTGATTTGTGTTGGTGCAGTCCAAGAGCTGTGCCTCATCCAGGCAGTACTGAACTGGGGAGTGATGGTTGTTTCCCTGCAGGCAGGAAAGGAGTAAGCCTGGCTGCGAGCTTCACTCCGGTGACCCACGTTACTTTTCTTTTGTCTTTTTAAGATAAAACTAACTTATGTTGCAGGGAAGAATATGGCCTGTGGAGGTCAAATGAAATGATGAATGCAGGTGTTTGGAAAATCCATCATGCTGTTGTGTGTAGGCCTCTTTAAAGTATTGCAGTGCAGAGGAGTGAAAGAGCAGTGCTGGAGAGGGTATTTTGCCTTCTTGCTTGTCTCTGGTGTTGGCAGTAAAACAGAATTATTTCTTTTGAGCTAACCCTATCGTTGTTAATATAGTGTGGATTCCTCCCTGGAGTTGTATCATCTATTCCTTTCACAGTACTGTGTACTTGAAAAACATTGCATTTGCACACGCCCTGCATCGTCTCTGCAGCGTTTCACCTGTCTTAATTACAGTCTATGGCAGATGCTTTCAGGTGTCTCATGATAGTGGAGGTTGTTGATGATAAGTTTCTTTCCTTCTCAAATTCCTTGCATTCTGAACTGTAATTTGTTATGCTGTCTTTACAGTGAAACTGGGGCTATGTCTTAATATCATTCAGTCTAACAGGCTTGTGAATCTGTGGTGTCCTTGAGTTCAATCAACACTTATTTGTGTGTTGAGGTTTTATTTCTCCCCTTCCAGATTATCAGGTGGCCCCAGGTAAATAGCCTACAAAAAAGAAAATAAATTCATTAGTCTTGCATCTCCCAGTTCAGTTTTATTTCTTTGCTTAGGGAAAAAAGGGGGAAGAAGAGGAAGGAAAAATATAATAGAATATATTCCTAAATCCCCTATCCTTTTTTATTGTCAGGCTGTGCTTTATTTACATGCTGCTGATTTGAAAAGCATGGGAAATAACATATGGACAGACACGTGAGAGTATTAGAAGCACCAAGGCCTCAGCGATGGGAACACTCATTACCAAGGTCTTTGGGAGAGATGATTGCACTGAAACAAGGCTTGTGATTCAAGTTGCTGAAAGTACGTGTCAGCTCTTGCAGTTCTGGGAATGTTCCTTTGTGCTTTGCTGCAGTGTTCTTAGAAATAGGTCTTGTGCAGCAAAGGATTAACCCACTTTTCCTTTGGAGGTCGTCTTCTTTATAACTGAGTTCATCCATGCAATCAGGCAGGGCACATTCATACCTTTTGTGGGATTCCTACAGCTCTAGGAAGTCTCCAGGCTGCCGATTACATCAGCTGCATTTATGGCACAGTGTGAATTGGGCAAGATGAAGGTGGAGAAATGAGAGCATGAAATAATCTCTCAAGACTTAGAGCTGTGTGACTGGGGAATGTCTCCTCCCTCCCACTGCAGCTCAGACTGGCCAGGACAACAATTAAACCCAGAGTGTTTTTCAAGGTACACTTTATTCAGAGAGTACTGAAGAGCCTCCAGAAAACAATGTGTACTTAGATGATAAAGGAATAGTGCCATATTCACCCCTCATGTATTGCTCACCGCTAGATGGAAGTCATTGCTGTAGGAAGTCTTGAAGCTGACCATGTGCTGGGATTCCAGAAAGGGGTCAGATATTTTATGTGGCTCATGAGGTACCTGCAGCTAGTGCTGATCAAACTTCTTGGGGGCTATGAAATCTCGTACCTATGGGTTTAATGCCATCTTGGGCTACTCGACACTCAAGTGCACCTTTGTGAGAGGCAGATGTCTACTTGCTGCAGGGTTGCTTCTACTTACCTTTGGACCTTCTGTTGCTGTTCACTGTCTCTGAGTTGGGCTGACCTTTGGTTTGGTTTGGTTCTCTGTATTTCATTTGCAGCTGATGATGTTGGACAACTAAGCCTTCTTAAAAACTTACTGTTTTCCAGACCACATTGCACCCATCAGCCAGCCAAGCCATTTCATCTCTTTGGTGAGGAGAGTAGTTTTTGCCTCCTGACAGTTGCTTGACAGCATGCCTAGGAATAGATTATGCATGCCCTGTTATAGTGTTACTGATTGGCTGCTCTTCATTAATCGAAGTTAGCAGGAACTTGGATCAGGAAGAAACTGGGCTAAACTTGAAAGAGACAAAAAATGCAAATACATTTTTTGAATGTGTATTGGGGTGTGATGCTTCCAGATTTCTTAGAGTATCTGAGTAATGGCAAGGTGAACAAAATGCTGGGGCAGTCATCTGTGCAGCAAGCGGATAAGCCCAGTTTTGTCATGACTCTCGAAATGGTGTTACCCATTCGTGCGCTTGGAAAAGCTGGCCATGAAGCATCCACCCATCATAACCTTTTCTCAGCAGAGTGTTGTCTTTGGCAATGTGTGCATTTACCTGCAGGATCATATCTTTCACCACACCGAGAAGAGGATGAGTGTGATAGCTGTTCTCCTCTGTGACCCTCTCACAGCCTACAGTTGGCTATGATAGAGGTGCAAGGTAGGTTTAATGCCCTGCTCTCCCTACAGCTGTCTTCACTGTGACTCCAAACTGTACTTCTCCCTGTGAGAGCACATGGATAGGTGAGAGAGGAAGGAGAAATGCACTCTCCATGCTGGGCTTTTAATTCCTAATCCATTTGGTAGAGACAGCAGTTCCCTAAAGAAGGTTTCTTGTGTCACTTTTCCTAAATCTCTTTATTCTTCAGGAAGCTGTGAATCCTTCAGGGTATAGGCAGCCATCAAGCATGGGATCTTCCCAGACTTTCTCAAAGTAGATGCAGATGAAGGAAAACTAAAAACCTTATCAGGGTCCTGCAGGAACCTGGAGTTAAAAGCATTGTGGAGCTGTTTCCTAAGGGCTGTAAAAACTATCTGAGCAAAATCTTGAAAAATGGGATTTCCTTCTTCAAGGAAAAAAATTAATTAAAAATCCCTGGGCTCTGTAACAGTTAATCTGTTTCATATCCAGTTTAAGAAGAAGAAAATGAAAAAAATGGAAGAGATGAAAACTGCAAAGAAGACTTATACCATATCACAGTGTCATTATTAAATTTGTAATGAGGCAGCAATTATTTCTAGCCAAGCATGAAGTAGCACGACAAGAATTAGCTCATACCATGTCAGTGAGCAATCTTCAGACTGGCAAATATCCATGGCAGCACTGAGAGTGATGTGATGAAAGCTCTCTGTTAGTCTCTTGTCTCTGAAAGCATGTGGACATTGATGCCTGAGGCTTTATATACCCAAGAGATGTACTTTGAAACACACATTAGCAAGCATTCATTTAAGTGTATTAAGGAAACAGAATTAAAATGGTTAACAAAAGCAAATTCTCAGGTGTTATTTTCAATTATATTCAGCCCATTCTTTTATGCCTGAGGATGGAGGAAAGATGCATTTTCTTCTTCATCCTGAACTTAAGGGATGCATATGTTTTGCCTCTGCTAAATATTTCATAGAGCAACTTCTGTAGATTAAGACAGCACTACAGTGAAGGAATAAAGTGCTTTGATATAAAACTGTCCCTTTTTTAAACGATGAGCGTCGGAGAGATTTAAGAACCACCCCGTCTGTTTTCAAGAGTCTAAATAAAGTGTTTGTGTGTGCTCTTTCTTACCCTTACTGCTCCAGTCACCATTACGGGCTTGCCATATAAATTGTTCTCAAGCTTTTACCATAGATTTATTCTGAGCAAGGTGTTAAGTACTGAGAAGGGGGCAAGAGAGAAAAACTGATGTGCATGAGCTGTAGAGGTTATGGTAATCCTTGTCCCTTAGCTTGCTTCTATTCTGGACAGTCAAATTTTGTAAAATTGGTTTTTCTATAAAAGAAAAACTGTAATAAACAGAGCAAATTGGAAAGATGTGCAAAGAAGGGATTGTATTTATTTTCAGAGCAACTCCTGACATCTCCCTGGCATTATATTGGAAGAGCAGTTCATAGAACCATGGCATTACACATTTGTATGCATTGAAAAAATAAATATACTTTAGATAGGATTATAGGGCTTTAATTTTAAATAAATATTTTTTTGCCATGACCTTTTATGCAGTACTTCTAAATAATGAAAGCAAAATGAACTGTTCCAGCATGAGCCCAAAGATGTCTGCAATTTATTTCCTATCAAATGCTGCCACTTATCAATGGATAATATGATTTATTTCTGACTGATGGCCAATCATGCTAATTAACACAACGGTACTTCTGCTGAGACTGACCATGCCCTGTTTTTTTGTTTTTCTCTTATCTGTCTCATGAGAGGGAGTTTAAATGCCTTACGCAACTATTTCTTATCCCTACCTCCCTGAAAAGCAATGGTTCATGATTCATCTGACCACCCTTTCCAGCCCTGTAGTTATTTTTGCCTCCGCTGCACCCACTGGCAAAGGCTGCTCTTCCGTAGGCATTCTTCAGCTGGTTTTGCCCCTGCTCCCTCAACCTGCTCACTCCTCTTGAACCTTTGTTGCATTTTCTGATGCCAACTACCTGGTGCCAACCTGCAGTTGAGTGTGTAGACCAGATCTGGCTAATCTTGTCAGTGTTTTCAGTATCATGAGTCAGTCTCCCTTGATTTATTTTAGGGAAAATCCTGATGGATGGCAATTTTGACATTGCATAGCTTACAGGTTTGTCGTAAAAAAAAAAAAAAAAAGAGGATACTTGGCATTGGATGTGGATGGGTTCATAACCTTAATAAAGAACAATACTGGGCTTGCTGTCAGTAGCCTGTTGGACTGGAGTACAGCAGTTCTGAGTGCCCAGCTGAGGTATGGAAAGGTGTTTCTTGTCCTGTTGGGATTTCAGGGTGAAACTGCAGCAAAGTGGACATACTTCCCTGCATTGCAGCGAAGTTTGCATTTTCTAGGAATCCCTGTCACTGTTGGTGACTGGTTGTTCACAGGAGCAATTGCCCATGGGGGTAGGCAGTTGGAAATGGTAACATTAATGCTTGGGTTCGGCTAGACTTTTTGGCCATGCCTTACAACTCGGAGACCATAAGGAGAATTAGGCCTAATCTTGTCCTGTCAATAGACTTAAATCCAAGTACAAATTATCAATAGTATTAGTTCTGTTTCTTGGTTCTTCAAGGATGTATTTGTCATTCCCCATCCCTCTTGCTGAATGTGCCCTCCATCAAAATGAGGTATTTTGCTTTTGGTTAGTATTAGCTTGAATGAAAGACTTCAGTGTGTATGCTTGGCAGTGGCTTTTGTCAGGGCAAGTGACATCTTGCTCATTAGTTGGGTTGTCACCGAGCAAGGCAGTGTACCTGGTGGTGTTCAAGGTTCTCTCTAACTCCAGCTAGCCGTGCGTGCAAGGCTGTGCTCTTGTTATTTAATAGTGCAATAAAGAAAGAAAAGTTCATAAAAACTGAATAATCAATGAAGAGGAGGGAAAGAATCTAGAGAATAAAAAAATGCATTAAACAGGGCCTAGTCTCATCTCATTACAGTTCAATAGCAAAAACTCCTGCTAACGGAGATGCGTGTGGAAGCAATGAAGACAACAAAACAGACAGGGTAGCCTTATACCCATGGAATTCCTTCTTTTATAGAGTAGGAGGTAATTAGCTGTAATTCTCCTCAGCTTGTTTTGTGTGGGGTACACTTTGTTGTCACTGTAAAAAAAATCATAACTTTTAGAGCATGTGCAACCCAGTGAATAGTAAAGACCATGTTGCTTAACTCAACTGCTTTTTCTCCTTATAGAATCATAGAATCATTTAAGTTGGAA
>VYZV01026471.1:1587-12562 GCA_013401275.1 Pandion haliaetus | reverse complement strand
CCTGTAATTATAAGTGCTGATGCTCATCTGCTCCTATGCTAGCTCTGTATATGCCAATATACTTGATTTGTAAAAGAGCAAACTTAAAAACTGTATTTTGGCTATGCATATTCTTACACCTTGTTAAAATGCAAACTAACTTCTGTCATTGTGTTTGCTATATTCTGTAAACATTAGAATTTGGGAATTGCTTATACCTTTGAAGAACTTGATCCATTATCTGCTGATATTCACGAGTGTATGTTACAAGAAAGATATAATAGCATAAAATAGCATAACTCTACATAACTATGAAAGCATAGCTACATAAATTGAACTATAATTATTTACACCGTCAAACTGCTGAGTGTATTATTTCTGAAAATTAAATAATTCTTAGGTTGGGGCCTGAGGGGCATCCAAAGGACTTTAAGAGAAGAGGCTGACTGACTTCTGTGGAATGGATATAGTTTCCTTCTGTGTCTGCTTTGTTTCTTTATAGTGCCCTCTCTATTTCTGAGTGTATGAAAATATTTATTAGAGGATACTGTCTGGCAGAGACTGTTCAGAAAGATTAATACTGTGCGCTCAGTCTCTGTTTAACCAAGCATTAAAGCAAGTATTTCTACAATACCGTATTTTATCATCAAAGTTATTTCTAATAGTACTAATATTTGTTTTCTTTGTGCCTTCCTCTGTAGTACCAATCAGGAATGCCAGCTTGGGCAGTATTCCATATGGAGAAGTGGAGGATGGCAGTGAGATTGCCTTTCTCTGCTCTGTGAAGGAAGGATCTTGGCCAATCCACTTCAGGATTTTTAGAAAAACTGATCATGAAGTCCTTTTATTTGAAAAAAGTGAAAATGCAGACAGAGTTGTGTGGCGCAAGGAAGCAATGAACAGGCAAGACACGGGGATGTATTACTGCATGGCTTCTAATCGAGCTAATGTGGATGTCAAAAGCCATCCAATAACCATCAGTGGTAAGCTAACTTTTATGATAAGCTGCATACTATGTCATCATGACAGGTGTGGTCATGTTATCTGTGATGTTACTAAGTATAACTCCCTTACTTGTTTTTGTTCCACCATTGTCAGAATTTAAATAGAGATACCCATTTATAAACAGAGATTGTCCAACTTGCATAGAAAAATTTAAGGGACGCTCAAAAGTCAAAGGAGCCAGATGCAAGCTAAAACCAATCCATTGTTGTACTGAGTTTTGGTCACAAAGGAGAGGCTCACTAGTGAATTTTGCATGCAAGTCTCCTTAAAGTTCTTCCCCACTGTGTAAGAAGGACGGTTTGTAATAAAATGACAGGTCAGGAACTGCAGAAGTTGCTAATGATGACCTGTCACTGTACATACTCTCTTAAACATGTCTTTCTTATTTCTAGTCATCTTAGCGGCTTGGCAGAAAGGAATCATTGCTGCATTTGTCCTAATACCTATCGCAGGAGCAGCAACTCTCGCTTTATGGTGGTTTTTGTGTAAGAAGAAAAAGGGTAATGAATGGTTCCCTTCTATTTGTTTGGTGACGAACTTATTACAGCTAAACTTGCATTTGTTTCAGGAGAAAAGGCTTGTGGGGGTGAGGCTTCAGGAGATGACTAAATACAATTAAAAAAACCTAAAAATTTACTTAAAAATGCCAGGCAGCCCAAATTAATCTGCAAGTGTGCTGAAGCTTTCCAAGTATGTTGGGCAGAATGGGAGCATCTAACTAATGGTGCTGGGAAGGCACTAGTGAAGCAAAGGTTATTGGAGATAGGCCAGAATTGCTCTGTCCTGATGCAGTCCTAGGTCTGGAATTCAGTCCTGTGCAATGTAGAGGCAGACAGGGCCTGAGGATTTTTATGAGCCCTTATAGAGGTATGACAATTTGACTTGGGATCCCAACTCAGGTGTAATTGAGGTACTTCTCTAGTCGTCATGAAATAAGTTTGAGATTATTAGGTTGTGGGGTGGGTTTTTTCCTCCCCACACTGTAATACCGTTTCACATAGGGATTTGTCTTTTATCATTAAGGTACTCTTTCAGATGTTGGTGTTTCAGAAAATAAGTAAATCTCATTTGTCCTGTGATATGCAGTACATTGCAAAATATTTGGGAAAATGTGGAGTATCTGGATGTCCCAGACTGCTTAAATTGGCCAAGCTAAAGTCTGGGATTTGGGATCTTAGGTTGTCTGTGAAAGAGACATTTAAGGGACCTGGGTGATAAACAGGATGTAAGACACGAAGTGATTAATTTTGTTATGGCCAAGAGAAATTATTCTGACTTGGGTAGATAATCACTATATTTTTGTTTTGATTTTTACTTTTAAATTAATTTACTTCTGCAATCAATTAATAGATGCTTTTATTTTTCTCTCTCAAGCTAAAGGACCATCCATGGAGATGTCTGGGTAAGATGGCTTGCTTTATGGTAATGGTGAAATATTTTTGTTTAAAGGGCTGGAGGCCTTTCCCCATATGAATATAGTTTATTATGGCACACACCTGCAGACAATAGATGGTTGTACTTCATGCACCACCTGCTAACACAACAACAGGATGAGGAAATACTCTAAAAATAGAAAAAAAAGGCTACCTAAGAGAAATACAAGAATGTCAGGCCTGCATTTGAATGCATTTAGATATGGAATTAAAAATACAGAAGTCTTAAAGAAGAGTAATGCAAGAGGGAACATTTTTTAACTTAAAGTTTGTTTGTGCTTCTCTTAAAGGCAAAATTTTCATTAGCTTCAATAGTTAAGAATGTGTGGTAGTCAGCATAGACAATGACTGATCTTTGCATATCATCATGTTATTTTTATTGACTGGTTTCGGATAATTACATCAACTTTTATTGGTTGCTTTTCAGTTCTGCCTTGGCTACAAACATGACAAGTGAAAAAGTGACAAGACAGCATAATGATGGAGATTACTATACAGGTAGGATATTTTGCTGTAAGACTATTAGTGAGTTGCCTTAATTAAACATTTATTTAAAGTTTTGGACTTACATGATTAATGTTTGGATAGGGCCCAGTGTTTTGGGAATACAGAGGAATACCAATAACATTCTCCCAAGCATCTTCTATCATTTTGTCTTTGCACAGTTTTTTATGAGCATGTCTTATACAAAGATTGGTTTATGTCTGCTCAGACACTTCTACCAGGCAGTCAGTTAACAATATTACAGATGGAGAAGTCAGGGTAAAAGAAAATTACTTTCTGTTTTTGACAGTTTTGACACAGCTGCAAGAAAATTATTTCAGAGAGGAAATTTGAGTTGTGGCACATGGTCCTGTCATGTGGCCACAGTAGAGTGATGTTAACTTGCCATGACTGGGCACCTTTCATTCCAGAATCTCAAAGCACTTTACTAAGATAGGTGGATATGTTGTTTAGAGCACCTGATAGAAACAAAGTTACCCTTGGGTGTTTCCTAGCTGATTCTTTAAAACGCCTCATTCTTCCCACCTCATTCTTCCCACCTGTGTTTTATGAATGTCCTAGACGTGAATCTAAAAGTATGTGCTGGTTTTGGCTGGGATAGGGTTAATTTCCTTCATAGTAGCTAGTATGTGCTATGTTTGGATTTGTGCTGAAAACAGTGTTGATAATTCAGAGATGTTTTAGTTATTGCTGAGCAGTGCTTATGCAGTCAAGGCCTTTTCTGCTTCTCACACCACCCCACCAGTGAGCAGGCTGGAGGTGCACCAGAAGCTGGGATGGGACACAGCTGGGACAGCTGACCCCAACTGACCCAAGGGATATTCCAGACCATACGATGTCGTGCTCAGCAATAAAAAGCTGGGGGAAGAAGAAGGAAGGGGGGATGTTCGGAGTGATGGTGTTTGTCTTCCCAAGTAACCGTTAGGCGTGATGGAGCCCTCCTTTCCTGGAGATGGCTGAACACCTGCCTGCTGATGGGAAGCGGTGAATGAATTCCTTACTTTGCTTTGCTTGTTCATGCAGCTTTTGCTTTACCTATTAAATCGTCTTTATCTCAACCCATGAGTTTTCTCACTTTTACTCTTCCGAGTCTCTCCCCCATCCTGATCTGGGGGGAGTGAGCAAGTGGCTGTGTGGTGTTTAGTTGCTGGCTGGGGTTAAACTACAACAAAATAGAATTTCTTATATGTAAAAAACCATAATTACAATAGGAGTTGCAGCTGTGTAACTGATCTATTTGGCTATAATAAATATTTTGTCAGCTCAACTTTTGCTTTAATATTTTAGGATCAAGTTACATTGAAGATAGTGAAAATCACATGAAATCAACAGATGAGAGTAACGGTAATTTCATACTTAAACAATAGACTTTAAAATTATTTTATGACTGAAAGTTGTGATGTTTTCTAATGGTAGCAATCAGGATTTGATAGGTCCTGTCCTTTCCTTTTTCTCTTTGATAGAGGGGAAGACTCCTTTGCTGAGCTTATTTCTTTTTCCTTACATGCAAAATAACAATGACAGGACCCATTTACCAACTGCGTTATGAAGTGTAATTAGTTGTGTTGTATTCCAGGACAGCTAATGAAAGATGGTTTAATAGTACAACTTAAACTCAAAATTTTAAGTTCTGTACAACAAATAATCAGAAATATAAAAAAAAAAAACCTTTTCTACAGACTTCTGCTTCTTTTACTTCTCTGTCCTTTCTTCATTTCTGCATGAGATATTTAGGCATTAAACCTAAAAATAATCTTCTGTGAATTCTGAATAAAATAACCTGCCAAATACCTTGAGACACCATGTGGGCTATATGTATGTATTCACTGAAACATGTCATTAAGTATTGCATCATCTAGCATATTGTATTCTTCAAGACTAGTGTTTTTAAGTTACTTAAATCAAAGAATAGTTCTTAAATATGTGGGTATTGCCATCTGAAAGCATACTTTGTCCCTTTTTTTTCTTTTTATATTGATGTGAAAGTATTCTCATAGGTTAGATGCAATTTCTGATGGCTTATAGTAGTACATTTTGACTTGGTTAGCTATTGGACTATGAGTTGAAAGATAGTTGGAAAGGCATCTAGTGTAACTAAAGATCAAAGTTAAGCTAAAATTAATCCAGAGCATGGAACTAACTCCTGCATATGCCTGTATGCAACATAGGTGGCAGGAATTTCTAATCGGTAATTCTTTCATGCAATTCAGGTTGTGCAGGGCAGCATCATACCACAAAACTAAGAGAAAGGTGCTGCACCAAGTTAATTTCACAGGAAAACACCTTTGGAAACTCTAGCTCAATGACTCTTTTTTTTTTTTTTTTTTTTTTTTTTTTTCCCCTNTTTTTTTTCTTTCCCCATTGTATCCTACCTGTTTCAGATGAAATGGGCTCTGGTCTAATGATCTGCATGTCTGCCAGAAATAAACAGGTTCAATCCTTACCTACTGTGGATTGGGCAGCTTCATTAAAACCAACTAGGCCATTGCAGTTCGCTCTACCAGATGTGAAAAACAAGTCTATTATTCATATACCTCTGAAAATAACAGTATCTATTCTGCATTTGTGTGGCAATAGCTTTTGCTTCAGCAAGCAAAAGGAAGGAGCTTATAGTCAGTGCATGGAGGTTATTCCGTTGTGGCCTGAATAAGTCAAATTAGAACTAGAGAGATGTTCTCACACAAAACAAACATACAGACAGGAGAAACATAGGAACATAAGGCTGTATTGATCATTCAGAGTCACTGCTATTGTAGGAAGCATGTCATTTAAACTCTGTTATTAACTAATATGNCTCACCAATGCTATTGGAAGGCTGCTACAAAACTTTGCTGTTCTAATCATTAGAATTTTCTCTAATTTCTGTTCTAAAAAATTCACAAGCAGTTCTGCAGGATTTCAGTCTGACTGTTGTGGCTCCTTCCAACTTTTTAAAAAAAATAGTAGAAACCATCTCCACTGTAAGGAAAAGACAGAGTAGAAAGCAACAGCTGTTTCTTATGTCTTTTGTTATCTAGGTAGCTAGTACTTGTCAGCCAGTAGTCTTAGTAAATCAGGTGTCTAATTATTGTCAGGTTTTCTGTGGGCATTGTGGCAGAGAAGTGTTTTGAGGAGGAAGATGGGTTGCCATTGCAGATGTTCTGTGGAGAGCTTGAAGGGCAACATAAGAGAAAAGTGCTGAAATTGCTTATTGGCAAAGCAGAAATTGAGAGTATGAGAGGTGATGAGGGTGGCCATAAAGACTTAGAGAAGGCTTTAAATGTGAGGAAAGTGGGGAATGGGAAGTGTCCTGCCATAGCAGCCATAGAGAAGGAGGAGAAAGTAATGGCAGGGAGAGAAATAGAAGAGAGAGGAGCTGGAGCAGGTTTATGGGAGAATCTCAGATAATTCCTGGCTCCATTTGTGTTGGGCCAATTTTGAAGGTGTTAAATTGAACGTAAAAGTTTTAGGCACAATTTGTACATCCCACAGTTTCAGAAATCTGACTTGAGTTGGTTTACTGCCTTTCAGACCCTTAGGAATGGGTTGGCCTTACAACTCTTAGCAGAGCAACTCACATCTGCCATAAATAGGGCCTGATCCTGCACCTATCCAAGTCAACAAGGACTTGTCCCTTAATTTCAGCGGCAGCAGGATCAGGCCCACAGCTCAAATGAAGCATGCAGTCCTACAAAGAAACATCTTCTTGATATTTTTGGGGCAGGACCTGACCTTGAGAGTGCTGAGGTGGAGTACACTGAAGTTGAAGTATCAACGCTTGATCCTCACAGAGGTAATAAACAGTCTGGCCTCTATGGTTTTGTTTTGGAAGCAACTCTGGGCATGTTGCTACTCCATGACACTGGTCTGATACTGGCACCTGTGAATGTAAGAGCAGGTTGTGTTTTGTGTGCATGACAGTTTCGTGACAGTAGTGCTCCTTAATCTAGATGATGCTGTGGTAACCATGCTGTTGTTCATTGCAATCCTTCTTCCCCTGGGATCCTCTCGTGCACTTGCCCTTCCCATCCACATGAGGTCTGTGCAGAGCAGGGCTCCCAGCTGGAGCTGTGACTCTGAGCAGAAGGCAGCCTGCTGCAAATGTTCATGTTATAGAGTCCAAATTTGGTGAGAGCCGTTTGAGGTTAGCCACAGAGTAGGATAGTAGAGAGAACAGAAAGCAGTGGAATTTCCTCCTTTATAAAAGAGCTGGTTGAAGGGTCAAAGCTGTAACTCACTTGTGACAGAGAAGGACAAGAGAGCAGCGTACATTTAGTCTCTGTCTGGAGAGGCTTGGAGACCATCCTGGATTTTGTGGCACATTAAACAGAGATATGAGAGTATTGATACCCAGCTAACTTTGGCCTCCTACCTCTAGTTCCATGGTAACAGTAACCAGACCTCATAGCATGAAGCTAAGGTACATGTCTCTGCAGTCTTGAAGGAGAAATATCCACTGAAATTTATTCTCAACACCCAAATGCACATTCAGTCATTCTGTGTCATCTGGAGAACTGTGATATCATTATGCCCTTGTGGTGAAAGCTGTTAAATCTTTCAGAAATTTTCAAAAAGTTTCAAGTAGCTAAGAGTGAATAAAACCCATGAGAGATGTTTATACTATGCTCTAGCTTCTTTGCTTTAGCTGAATGATAAGCACACTGAGGAAGAAATGGATAAATTTGCTTTTTCCTGGTAGGAAGGACCACTCACATATTTCAGAGACCAAAGACATGATTGTTTAGTTAATAATACAGATGTTTGGGCAAAAGTGCTCACTCTTCAAGCTTGGCAACAAAGCTCTCCTGGAACAGCCAGTCCTCCTATTCTTTCTCTGTTTTCACTTGCTGGTATCATTCATCACAGAGTTTTCCCTGTGTTCTAAGCATGCTATTTATCCACCTCTGCTAAATTCTGCACTGAGACACCATAGTTGTATTCATTTTCAGAATAGGTCTGATACTTAATTGTTCCAACTGTTTCTGAGCGTGTACTACACAATACAATGGTGTAAAATGGTAAAGATATGCTAGTGCATGATTATTTAATTTAAAAGCCAATTAAATTCAAGATCAGCATCTCTAAAAATAGCCCTTTCATCCCGTTCCCGATACATAACACTATTCTAGTATACCTGTCATGGTTTAACGACAGCCAGCAACTAAACACCACACAGCCACTTGCTCACTCCCCCCAGATCAGGATGGGGGAGAGACTCGGAAGAGTAAAAGTGAGAAAACTCATGGGTTGAGATAAAGACGATTTAATAGGTAAAGCAAAAGCTGCATGAACAAGCAAAGCAAAGTAAGGAATTCATTCACCGCTTCCCATCAGCAGGCAGGTGTTCAGCCATCTCCAGGAAAGGAGGGCTCCATCACGCCTAACGGTTACTTGGGAAGACAAACACCATCACTCCGAACATCCCCCCTTCCTTCTTCTTCCCCCAGCTTTTTATTGCTGAGCACGACATCGTATGGTCTGGAATATCCCTTGGGTCAGTTGGGGTCAGCTGTCCCAGCTGTGTCCCATCCCAGCTTCTGGTGCACCTCCAGCCTGCTCACTGGTGGGGTGGTGTGAGAAGCAGAAAAGGCCTTGACTGCATAAGCACTGCTCAGCAATAACTAAAACATCTCTGAATTATCAACACTGTTTTCAGCACAAATCCAAACATAGCCCATACTAGCTACTATGAAGGAAATTAACCCTATCCCAGCCAAATCCAGTACAATACCAGACTGAGTAATAAGATAGTATCCATGCTATGTAGACTGAACCCCATTAAACTGCAAACTGTACAATAATGTTTAAAAGATAGTATGTAAATGAGATCAGATTATTTTAACTGAATGCTGTCTCATGTTACAGACCTATGTATGACATACAGAACATTAATTGATTCTATAAGACTGAAATGTGCTTCAAGTATATTGAGATATGATAGCACCCTAATCTATTTCTTTTGTTGCACCCAGGACACAAGTGATGCTTAGCAAATGCATGCTGTGGTTGTGTAAATGGCAACTGCACTGCAAGTATTTAATGTGTTAATCTTTCAGAGCATCTTGAGGATGCTGCTTAAATGGAAGGAGTTGTATGAAACCAAGTTGCAATATTAATTCTTTCAGCTCTGCACTGCCTGTCACAATGAGAACAGGATGAGATTTATTCTTGGGAAAAGAGAAGTGAAGCCAAGTTTCTTTATGTACCCTTGTAATAATCATGTACACCCACAAAAATAATTCAGCCATAGGACTGCCACCCATACTTCTGCCATGCTGTTTTTATTGTACAAGTTTTGTTTCAAATCATAATATTCTTTCATGTCTGTCTGTGGGTTATGACCAGTCCTTCTTAGGGGTAATCTTTCAGATTATCACCTAGCTCTAAATCCCTATCCTGCCTCTTTTGATTCCACCTATTTTCTGAATGAAGACAAAGTATATCACGCTTACCTTTTCTCTGGGCGTGCATATCTCATCCAGCAGGCTGCACATAGAGTCTGATTCCTTCTGCCTTCTGAGGAACTCCAGATTTCTTTGATCTCTCACAACTAACTTCAAATTAATTTATCTTCCCCAACATTTGTTCTTCCTCCCACTGTTGTCAATGTCAATACTAATGTTCATCTCAGGAACAGGAGAATCATATTTTGTGTATTGTGAAAGACTACTGCAATAAATGCTGCACTATCTAAGCTGTAACAGTAGCCTTTATGTCGCTTGGGAATCAGGAATAATTGAATGCCACCTCAAAACAAGTTTACGTACTTGTAGAAGGATGTACATCTTGTCTTTGACAGTAAAGAACTACTTATGTTTGAAAACAGTGGTTTCACCCTGTTTTTCCAGCCATGTCTGCATTACCTGGTCATTTCTGAAATACTTTTTAACATGGTGTAATGGCAAATAGGCTAGTCCATCAAGAACTTTATGTGTACTATGCTTCTGTATGAGGAGCAACAAACAGGGTTCATTACAGTGTTACTGGTAGTGAGTGGTAAGCTTGCTCAAAGCAAAGTTTCACTGCTTTATTTTAAACTTTCATGTGGGAATAACTTGATACCTACTTTTTGAAGTAGGGGTGAAGAGGCTAGACAAATATGAGGTAGAGCTGGGGCTACACAGTCCAGTTCTTATTTGGGGTAGTCGTAGTGGAATGTTAATTTGATATTTAAAGAGGTGGTAATTCTAGATAATTAAATTGAATACTTGCAGAGATCACGTTTGACAAAAATATAGTGCTTATCTTTTCTAAAGTTTAGTGGTGCAAAAAGATGGCAAAGTGATTTAGACTTTTTATTGTTAATCCAAGCAAAAACAAAGGCTAGTGCTAAAGTAAGATCAGGAAATATCCCTAAAGTGAGAAGAGAGAAACCGCTAATCATGGCTGAGTAATCATGGCTGAGTAAGAACACACTCCTTTTACTTTTATGGCTGGTTAGTTATCTGCAGGGTGGCAACATCATAAAGTTAGTGGGAACAAAATGTCAACTCATCTAAGTAATTTCTCCTAGCACATTTTTTCAGACAACTTCTGGATGATTAACAAAGAAGATAACATGGGCAGTGGCATTATATCACAAATTAATGAAATGGGTCTGAAAAAAAAAAAGCTAGCTAAGCAAATGCCTCTCACCAAGTCTTTCCATAGAGTCAACAGGAGTAGATGTAAGACTGTAATCTGCTAAAAATAAGTGTTCCAAATGAAATGAGCTACCTTTCATTAAAATTCTGAGAAGATTACTTCTTACTCACTGGAAATGGAATTGATCACTTAAGTAATAGTCCCTAACCATATGAAATGTGCTTGAAGATCTTCAGACTATTTTGCAAAGAAAGTTCATGCCAAAACTGCAAGTTTGAAAGCTGTGATTAGGCACTCAGTGAAGTATAACTCCTACTATTGTTGAAATTAATAGTAGTTTTGCAAGTCAGTTCTGATGTGTTAGCTCCCAACATTTAAAGGATGCTTAACAGAATTAAAAAGAATGAAATTAGCTTTGGGAAATTAGAGTGTGGTACAAGAGACACTTAAGTTCTTCAGAGCGATGCGCAACAGTATCAGTCCTGATTCTG
>VYZV01026470.1:170876-181103 GCA_013401275.1 Pandion haliaetus | reverse complement strand
GAAGCTGGTGAGGGGCCTGGAGCACAGTCTTGTGAGGAGCAGCTGAGGGAACTGGGGTTGTTTAGCCTGGAGAAAAGGAGACTGAGGGGAGACCTTATCGCTCTCTACAACTCCCTGAAAGGAGGTTGTGGTGAGGTGGGTGTTGGTCTCTTCTATCAAGTAACTAGTGATAGGACGAGAGGAAACAGCCTCCAGTTGCGGCAGGGGAGGGTTAGATTGGATATTAAGAAAAATTTCTTGACTGAAAGGGTTGTCAGGCATTGGAAGAGGCTGCCCAGGGAAGTGGTGGAGTCACCATCCCTGGAGGTATTCAAAAAGCATGTAGACAAGGCACTTCAAGACATGGTTTAGTGGGCATGGTTGATGGTTGGACTCGATGATCTTAAAGGTCTTTTCCAACCTAAATGATTCTATGACTCTATTCTAAGGGGAGCCTGCAGGTCCCACTGGCAGGACCAAACTTAGGGAACCCCATATCCACACCCTGCTGTGCTCCAGGCCAGGGTCCTGCAGGCCCATGCCGCCCTGCTCTCAGCTCTGTGTCACAGCTGTCTCACTGTCCAGCGGTTTGGGACTATTACTACTTTTTAAGCCATCTTATTCATCCTTCAACCAAGCACAATGGAGCTGCAGCAGCAGGTAACCCACCCAGAAGCAGCTCACACACGTGCACTGTGCAAAACACACAGGAGCTGCGCTCGCGGGGTGCTGCAGGCTGTTTGCCATCGCCTACAAGCGAGGTCAGGGAAGTTGGTATTTTAATGAGAAAAGAGTCTAAGAAAATCCAGGCGCTGCAGGAAGTGTGCTGGTGAGACAACAGGAGTTATTTCTCCCTCTGGGTCGCCACCAGTCCCACCCCCAGGGCTGCTGGAGGAGCTGCTGTGCTGCTGTTTTTTTCCCATCTCTCAGCTCAGCTGTGCAGCTGCAGGGCCGCTCACTGGGACATCAAAAATCCCACGTCACTTTTTCAAAGAGCAGGAAGTTTCTCACTGTCCCAGGCAGGTCTGAAGCCACCAGCCTGATTGCCCTGCCTGGGTTTCCATGGTGGTCTGCCTCACACCCAGTGCTGCTCCGTGCAGTAATTAATTAATGGCTTGTACAAAGGGCAGAGGATACACTGATTGCTTTTGCCAGCAATGCCGAGGTTGGGATACAAAGGGCAGGGGAAGGGACTGGATTGACTCACAGGTGGGCTAGGACAGGGACAAAAACCTCCCAAAGGGCACATAAATCCCAAATCAGCCTGAGGACTGCAAGCAACACAAGGAGGACTCTGTAGGCAGTGTCCTTTGTCCTCAGTGTCATCACAAGGAGCCCCGTGCAGACAGACCACTTGGACCTCCTGCCTCGGTGCTTGTGAGCATGTCAGTGCAGTGTCATGAAACTGGTGTTATTTGACAACTAAATGGTCCTCCCTCCCCAGGGTCCAACCTCGAATGTTGACACACTATCATGCTTTATTGGGCATGGAGGGTCAGCGAGAACAACATCCCACCGTGGCAAGGTATGAAGAGCAGGGCAGGGAAGCAGCTACATCTCTCTTTACACCAGCGAGCCCTGATCGCCAAACACCCTCAGCAGATGAACAGCATCACTCTGTGGGGATGCTAGGAAGAAAACCTGGCAGAAACGGGGAAAAAACCTATTTCACAGATGGTAAAATAGAGGGAAGCAGGAAAATAAGCATGCCACAGATGACCCCATATCTGAGGGCCCAGCTGTCCACTCTAAGCACCTTCTGGGTCTTGGACCCTGAGTTGTTGTTCCCTGCGGAGAGCGGGATCCCCGTGCATCCAGCTCCATCCATTTCACCACAGCAGGAGAGCAAGGAAAGGAACATGAACAGCAAGGGAAGAAGAGGATGTGGTTGTGGATCCCTACTCTTGGCAAGCGCTGCTGCTCGCCCATGTGCGAGACCTCATGGGGGTGCTCTGAGACTTGGAGTGCTGCGCTGGCTCTGCCTGTACAGCCCTGCCTGCAGGCATCTGCCTGCCCGCAAACCCCAGCCCCACTCCGCAGGCAGGATTTCTTGACAGACTCAGGTCAGTCCCAATTTCACCACAGATCCGCTGTGAGATCCCACCCTTGGGCCTGGGACGATGGGAGCTGCTTTGTGTCCCTTATTGCTTGTCTCTTGAGCTTTCTCTGATCTAGATTTGCTCCCTACCCGGTTCTTTGCCTGTCTTAGTTCCCCCAGCACCTTCCCATCTCATTGAGACTTAGGAATGGCCAACTGCAGAACTCTTCCTTGCCCTTGGCACCACCACATTTCCATCTGCCTGCAGGCTTTGCAAGGAGAGAAATTCAGAAATCAAAGGGATGTGTGCTCCCCTTGCTCATGGGGGATGTCTGGGGAGCCGAGGGGATAACACAAGGCCAGGGTAAGAACCTTGCTGCCCAGTGCCCATCCCACAGTATCCGAGCAAGGCAGGCTGAGGAGGATGGCCAGGCTCAAGCAAGAGCCCAGATCAACCACCAAACCCACATCAAGCAGACAAGTTCAAAGCCAAGCCACAAAATCAATCTGCAAGTCAGGGCCAATCCACGGGTTGGGGTCCAGAGCAGCAGGAACCAGGCATAAGAATGGCTGTGGCTGAGCCAGAGACCAACCACAACATAACTCAGACTCGAACTACATCTACATGACCTGGGCTGAGCTTAAAGAGAGCTCCTGGGCTCCCGGGTGGGGGTGGTCAGTACCATTAGGGTTTATTAATGCCCCCAGGGCCCTTACAATGTCCCCCTGCTCATTGTGCTGCAGCTTTGCAAAGGGACTTGTCTCATAAAAGGGTTTCCTGCCCACCCCCCCTCTTTTTTTTTTTACTGCCTGCCCTCTCAAGATTATCTTGAGCTCTGCTGTCTCCTGTTTATGGTAGGGACAAAGGGTTTCTTCTGCGGATTCAGTTAGTAGGGACCTGGTGCCACCCTAGAATGCTCCTAGGGTTCATGTGGCATCTTGAGACAGCCCCTGCACCCCAGTGAGACTGGGGTCACATCCTCCGGGGGCTGGTCCCGGGAAGCAGCAGCTCCCAGTCCCTGGTTAGGATTGGGGTAGGGGGTGCATCTGCATCCCTCCCTGGGGCTGCAATCAGCCCAGGCATCAGCCTGCCGCTGAGTGCAACGTGATGAGTGCCTGAGACCTGAGCCGGGCCGATGTGACGCAGAGATGGACGGTGGCGCTGAGACTTTCCTTGTATCAGATGCTTTGACTTTCTGACCCGCTCCCATGCAGGGCCACCTTGGATGAAAGAAAATATGGAGAGGGCAGGTGGAGGACAGGGGCTCGGGTTACTGCTCCTCTCCAACTGCCCTGCTGTCCATTAGGAGTATGTTTCTGGGTTTTTTTCCCCCCCTTCCGAGGCTTGGCCAGGGCCGCTGTCAGCTCTGGCTCCGTGCTGTCCCCTGCAGCCCTCTCCATCACTGCCGCTGCCAGCCCTCCTCTCCCTGCTCCTCTGCCAAACGGCCCTTCCAAGCTCACGCTTCCTGCGGGGTTGAGGCCAGGCAAGAGGGTCCTGCAGGGATGGGGAACCCTCCTGGGATGGGACCCCCAGCCCTGTGGGGTGCTGGCAGCCTGTGGCATTGGGATGTGGGATAGTTGGAGAGAAACTAACGGGGAAAGGGAGGAAGAAACCAGTCCCCAGGTCCCTGTGTGACCAGAGGGGATGCTCAGGGAGGACAGACAGACGATACACAGAGTGTAATTGCTTTATTCCTATTTTTTCTCCATTCCTGCCTTTACCATTTGCCGTTTTTCCATTTTAAATGACTCCCCATCCTCTTTCCCAGTGTTTTTTTCCTGGTCCCCCCCCACCGGCTGGTGCTGTCTGTGCCTTTGTCCCCCCATCCCTGCTCTCCTCCCTCTCCCACCCCGCTGTTTGCTGCGGCTGAGCTGATTTCAGCTATTCCTTCACTTGGAATAACCGATCCACTCTGTTGTCCTCCAACAAATAAGCTGACAGGCTAATGAATGGCTTCAGATGGTAATTAGCAATGGAGTTGCTAATAATGAATTTCATTTACATTTTAAGCACTGCAGAGGAAAAGCAAGACCCTGTCATTAATGCCCCCCCACCGCAACCTTTGCCTTGGGGGGAGTGCACACTCCGCAGCCTTTTGAGAGATGAAGAAAGGTTTGGCCATGATTGCACCTCATCTGCCTCCATTTCAGAGGCTGCAATAAGCAGAGTTTGTTAAGCAGCAATTAGAGGCGGGGGGGGGAGAAGCTGCTCCCGCTTCCATCATCCGATGGGTTGGGAAGGCGCTCCGACACCACGAAAAATGGGCCACAGGAGGCAGGAGCTGGTTTCGGGCCAGGAAAGAAAGGCTGGATGGTTCACCCAGCACCAGGGATTGATCCGGCTGCAAGCTTGGCACCGAGCAGCCCTGGCTCGCCTGGAGCTCTGGCACAGTCAGCCCTCCGTGGCCACGTAACCCTCCTGTGCTGCTGGCGGCTGTTTGCACACCTGAATAATGACTTGGAGGGATTTCTCAACTCCCTCGACTGCACACATTCGGCGAATTGTTGCTAAAATCCTTCCCGTTTATTCTTCTAGGGTTTTAGCATCTTTTGAAGGCAGCGATTTCCCTGAGAGGCTTAATCCATTCCTGCCTGCCCGAGGAAAGAGCCAAGTGCCTTCTGCAAGGATGCCACAAACAGTCATCAAGCGGAAAGACGGAAAAATTACATTGTTTTGTCTCGTATGAGCGAGGGATTCATGGTGGAAGTGCAGCGACTAGGCATGCTCGCTACCGCAGAGCGCCAGGCAGGACTTGGAGGATTCTCAAAGCCTGAATCCACCGCCAATGCTGGGGGTGAGCCCGGGAGCGTCGTGTGCCCTGCCTCAGTTTCCCCCTCTGTGCCAAAGGGGCTTCATGGGTTGTTAGCTGGATCAGGAAAAGATGCTCTCCATCCCTTTGGGTTTTCCAGCGCAGCGGGGCACTGCTCTTAGATGGAGCATCCCATCCCATGTGGGTGAGACACCGGTGCCATCCTCCCATCACCTGCAGACTCCCTTGGATCCCAGTCTGGTGGTCGGATCACGGGGTGTCCCTTACCTGCCCCCCATTTAGGCCAGCAGTACCCACGGAAAGCTGCTTTGGGGACCACAGGGATGCAGGGGTTCACCCTGTCTGGGAGGGGACAGCTGTATCCTGCCTTGCCACAGCCTTCACCTCTGTGGGCATCGGATCAATTTATTTATTTATGTATTTTTTCAAGCCCTGCTCAGAGTGAAAGCAATCCAGGGGCCTCCAGAGGCCAATAAGATTTGACTGCAAGTCAATACCTGGCATGTCTTTCCACTGTGCAATGATCCCCCAGCCAGCGGGGCGGGAGGCTGGGGGTGCCAGGGGCAGGCAGGGGACAGGCAGGTGCCAGGGGCAGGCAGAGGGCCAGCCTGGCGCAGGGACATCGCCTCTGCCTGGGGAAGGGATTGGGGGCAGAAAGGTGAGATCTTCTGGCCTGCGATAGGTATCTCCTGGGTTGTATTTCCAGGGGCTCAGGCAGTAAATATGATGGTGACCCCATGGCAAGCAGCTCCATGTTGGGGACATGGAGAAGAGCAAGGGATAGGGTCTGGGAGAGCAGCGGGGAGAATGAGGGGTGGGGAAGGAGGAGGGAGAGAAATCACCCGTGAAAACTGGCTCTGCCCCACAGCTGGTCGGCAGGCAGCCGGGCATGGCCGCAATGCCATCTGCCAGGATTTGTCCTGCCTGCGGGTCCCAGTACCTTCTCTTATGGCTAATAAGGGTTGAGCTCCAGCTCCAAAGTACTCCTCAGAGTACCTCCTGTATCTCCATGCCATCCCCAGGTGCAGCGTGGCCGGGACTCCTCATCCCCCTGGGGATGCTGTCAGGGAGAGGGTGCAGGGAAGGCAGGCAGGGAGGCAGGCAGGCTAGCTGCCCGCACTCTGCTGACATTTGCAGCTCGCAGTTGGTGTCCTTGAGCGGAGCAAGCACCGAGAGAAGCGACCAGGTTCTCTTTAAGGGGGCAGGACTCTGGGAGCATCATGAAGGCAAGAGTGAGCTTCTCCCTCTGCCTTCCACCTTCCCCTCCTTCCCTTCCCTTCCCTGCCTTCTGCTTCCCTGCCTGCATGCTCCCGGCCGGGGACCAGGGCTCCCTGCCCACCCCTTTGCCTTCCCTGGCTCTCGGTGCTGGGCAGGGATGAAGGCAGGAGCTGGGTGCTGGGATGGGAGGCTGAGCGAGGGGAGGAGGAGGGGAGGAAGGGGAGGGAGAGGGGGAGGATCTGCTAATTACACAGAACAGCTCTGGGGGCTGCTGAAGTCCAGAATGAAGCAAAGAGCAGCAGAAGCAAGTGCTGCAGCAGGAGCGGAGAAGCCCAGACATCGCCGTGAGCTGGAGCTGGCTGTTGTCCCCACTGGGAGCAACCAGGGGCACGCAGGGGATCCTGCAGTCCCGGCCCCCCCGGGAGACAGCCTCTGGCACAGCTACCGAGCCCGCTGCCATCTCCTCCACAGCCAGCCCCAGGCGAGGAGAGGGGAAGGGGCTGGTGGTCCTGGGGACGCAGCGTTAAACTCAGCCCTCCTGCAGACTGGGCTGGAGGGCAGCAGGGCCAGCCCTGCCATGGTCCCGGGGGGCTAGAAGCCCAAGCGGATCCACCGGGAAGGGGTGAAGGATGGCTGCCGAAGGAGGGGGAGCCAAGCCCGTAGCCCAGTCCAGGATGGAGAACTTCCGAAAGGTGAGGACCTCGGAGGAGGAGACCCCCTTGCCCTTCTCTGACCTGCCCCCAGATGTGGTGGAGATGAAAGTGAAGGAAGGCAGCAAGATCAGGAACCTTATGAACTTCGCCATGGCCCAGATGGAGCTGAAGGGCAGCCGGCAGATAATCTTCAGTGGTTGCGGCAGGGCGGTCACCAAGACCATCACCTGCGTGGAGATCATGAAGCGGAAGTTGGGAGGTCTTCACCAGGTCACCAAGGTACGCTACAAAACCTTGCTGGAGGTCTGGGAGAACCAGGACCCGCTGCCTGGTGGTCCAGCACAGAACCTGACCGTCCATAAGAATGTCCCGTCCATCTGCATCCTGCTCTCCCGAGACCCCCTGGATCCCAACCAGACAGGCTACCAGCCCCCAGAGCCCCGGCACGGGCTGGGGTCGCAGCTTGGTGAGGCAGGAGAAGACACGTCGGGCTCCACCACCAAGGGGCTGAAGCGGCCCCTGCCACCTCCCGGCAAGGAGCTGCTGACCAAGAAGTTGCAGGTACAGGTACCCGACAGGCCGAGGGGCTCAGGGACCACCGACCGCCAGCCGGACCATCACCACTGACCCCACCACCTCCTGCCCTGACCAGCCATATGCCGGGTATATAGGCGGGAATATGCCCCTTATATAGGCAGGAGATTGTACGCTGGAGAAGCTCTGAGAGTTTTTTAGCTGCTTTGCTTGGATTAAGGCAGTGCGAAGCCTGTGTCATGCTTGCTCCGGGTTCAGTGGTGTGCTGCAGGCTCCCCCCAATGCATCCTCACTCGCTGCCGCTGCTCCAGCTGACCCTGCGCATGGGGGCTTGCTGCTGGGGGGGGTACCTTGTCCCCAGATTTGGGGTGAGGGTTAAAGGGTTAAACCTGCCAGCTCTTGCTTATGGACTGAAGCAGGGGAGGATGTGGTGGGGGGAGCTGCTGACCTGGCATTCAGGGCAATGCCACCACCAGCCACGTTTCTGCAGTGACTTCCACAGCACTCGTTGCTTTTCACCGAGGGGTGCCCGGACCAGGGAAGGCAGCTGCACATCATCGCTCCCCATTGCAATGTCTCAGCCATCAGGAGAGACAGTTTTGCCCCAAGCTCATTGGAGTAATACCTTCATCATCAAAACCACTGCAATTATGCCCAGCAAGGAGCTGTCAGGTTTATTAATGCCAGGCTCCGTGCCCCGCGGCACCATGATTCATCCTGAATAAAACACACAAACAAGCAGACAGGTCGCTCCCTCCCTGCGCCTGCAGAGCCAAGCGCTGCACTGCCTGCCTGCGGGACAGCAGAAGAAAATAAAACAACCCTTCTTCTTCTTCTTCCCGCATCAGATATTCAGGTCTTTGCTCTCCCAGAGGTGTTTGTAGGGTCTGGAGCTGGGATGAAGCCCCGATGTCGGGAGCTGGGGGCAGTGGGAGCATTAAGTGGGTTGTTGTCATGGCTGGATGCGGTGCCTGGCACAGGACAGGGAGGTTTTGGGGTCATGGGCTTGGCTGCAGAGCCCTCGCCATGGGCTGGCTCTCTGAGAATGCCCTTTAGAGAAAAATCCCTGCTTCTTCCAGGGGTTAAAGGGAAATGAATGGAAAATAAAAGCTCTTTAGAAATAGTTGAAATATGTCTATGGGAAACCGGGGGGGATCATCATGGCTGCTGACCACGGCACAGATCAGCACAGGGAGGGCTGCTGTCGATCCAGGACAAGGGGATCCCAGCCAAATCCTGTGCCTTGGTTGAATGGCATCGGGGGCCTCCTATGTACCCTGGCAACAGCCTGGCCACCACTGGCATGGCACAGCCTTGCAAAGCCCCTGTGCCAGCCCCACTGGCCAGCACAGCAGGGACCGGGGCAATGCAGGGAGGGCAGGGGATGGCCCCCAATCCACCTGGTTCCCCTTGACCCAGCCCAGACAGCCCCCGGGGGGCACCACAGGATGAATTAAATTGGTATTAATGAGCGTACCCTTCCCAAAAGCCAGCCAAGAGGGATGCTCCAGCTGCAGCCGCGTTATCTCCCTGCCTCGCTCCCACTCTCTGGGGATGGCGAGCATCCCCTCTTTTGTCAAGGGCTTGCTTGGCAAGCGCTTTGCTTGGCTGGGAGCGGGAATGAAAGGAGACCAGGGGAGCAAGGAGGAGGAAGCAGGGGTCTGTTTTGTTTGGTGATGACCTTGTTATCTCCCTCAGCAGGCAGCTGCTCCTCCAGGCCAGAGGCTCGTGCTTATCTGTCCTGCCACAGATTGATTCACTTCACTTATCTTCCACCATGTAGCTGAATATTAATTTCCAATTGTTCTTTTTTAATGATTATTTTTTGTGGGTTTGGGGCTGGGAAAGTTTTGGACTCCATCCCACCCAGTGATCGCTCTTCCCTGCCTACTCTCTCCAGTGCAGACACCATTCAGGTTCAACCCTCTGCCCCACAAACGAGCCGGACCACCGGGTATGGGCTCCTACCCCGAATGTATTAAAAATCATGCTAATAAATAAAACCCTCTGTAAATGCTCTGATTGGAGGTTAAAGACTGTCACAGCCATGCAGCTGAGAACTAACAGCCTTTTACCTCCCCAACCCTGCCCCACTGCTGCCATCTCACATTGCTCCCAGCAGGGAGAAAGAAAAAAAAAAATTCACTCATTTCTCATTATTCTGTTAATGTGCAAAATTATTTTTAATTGATTTTATATGCAGGCAATTTTCAATCTTGAAGGCAACAGGAGCCTGGGGATTTTGCACTCCTTGCTTTACTGGCTGTTGACCAAGGCTTTCCTGCATGAGAAAACAGTTAAAAAAAACGATGAATATAACCCAAAATATGAAGCATTTAAAATAGTGTGATGACATCTGGCTCCACAGGGTCCTAAGGGGACATGGCGAGCAAAATCATCATGATGATCTTGTGCTGCACTGCCAAGGGACAGCCTCACATGCCTGCAAAGAACAACTTTTGAGGTGGTTTTGCGAGCCCAGCAGTGGCTGGGTCAGCCCTCTCCTGCTAGCATATAGGGGAATGGAAGCTAAGGGCACCACCCTGAAGTCAGGGTCTACAAGGTTTGGCGACAAGGATGTGATGGAGGGTGCCTTTCTGGGTGCCAGGTCTGGCACCGGGGCAGAGCCACAGGAAGCCTTGGAGAGCTGCTGGATACTGCAGCCAGGGCTAAGCCGGATCCCATTTTCCCCTCACTAGGAAGAAGTCAGGCTATTTTCCCTTGCCAGAGTTGGCAGTGCACAGTGATCGTGAACACGGAGAGATAAGGGCCCCCCCCTCACCTCCCAGCGGTCCCCATCCACAACGTGCGGGAGCCCACACTGGGGCCATGACTGCCTAAGCTCAGTTAACGGGGTTGCCAGGCCACACGCTAGCAGCCCGAACGCCACGAACAACCCCCAAACCAACCCGAGGGCCGCCGCTACCGCCTTTTATGAGGCGGCAGAGGCCGACACCGTGACCCGACCCGACCCACCCCATGCCCACTACAAAATGGCGGCCGGCACCGCCCCGCAGGCGATGCTCTACACCCC
>VYZV01026470.1:108210-118290 GCA_013401275.1 Pandion haliaetus | reverse complement strand
AAAAAAAAAAAAAAAAAAAAAAGAGCCTGGGAGACCAAAAAACCCCAAAACCTGAAGGAAAAAAAAAAAAAAAAAAAGGCTGATTTGGAAGTTTGGAAGTGACCAGGAGAATTGTAAGGGGGGAAAGACCCCCCGGGGGCTCCCTCCCGGCCCCTCCTGGAGCCGGAACCGGGCAGGGGGGTTGCCCACACCCCGGTTGTCCCCCCTCTCAGCATGGGTCCCCTCCAGCTGTGGGGGTGGATGAGCCCCCCCCCTCACAGGTAGAGCTCCTTCTCTTTGATATGCACTAGCTGTTCGCGGAGCTGGTGGAAGGACGGCCGGTGGCTGGGGTCCAGGGTCCAGCACTTCTTCATCACCTCATAGACAACGGCAGGGCAACCGTCGGGAGCATCCATCTTATAGCCCTTCTCCACGCGGGGTACCACGTCCTTCAGGGGCTGGGGGTACAGGGGATGGGTTTCAGGATGCGGGTGCCTGGGTTCCCCCCCCACCAAACAGGGGCTCGGCCCCTCCAAAAACCAGCCCTGAGAGGAGGGGGGGTGTCTTCACTTACGATTCTCGGGTAAGGCACTCGCCCGAAGGAGTAGATTTCCCAGAGGAGGATCCCAAAGCTCCATACGTCCGACTTGGTAGAGAATTTCTGGAGGGAGGGGAGAGAAGCCCCGTGAGCGGGCTCAGGCAGGGATGGGGGCAGCAGATCTTCCCCACCCTCCAGGCAGCTGGTTTTGGGGGTCAGAGAGCGGGAACTGGGGCTCAAACACCACCTCTGCATGGAAAATTTGGGGCAGCCTGGGATGTACCCCCTTCCTCCAGCCTCCACCACATCCTCGCAGCCCGGAGACTCCCCCTACCCCACCATTCACCCACCTTTTCTCTAAGTGCTTCTGGTGCTGTCCACTTCACCGGCAGCTTTCCTGTGTCCTGCGTGGAGGAGGCTTCCTTGGTCAGCCCAAAATCGCTGACCTTCGCGATGTTGTCCTCCGAGACCAGGACGTTCCTCGCCGCCAGGTCCCGGTGGACAAAGTTGTTGGCTTCCAGGTACTCCATGGCTTCACAGACATCTCTGGTTGGGGTGGGAGGGAGAAGGGGGTTAGTGAGGTGGCCCCAAAACGCTGGGGGGTGCAGGTCAGGGTGGTGGGCACGGCCGACCCTTGGTGCCTTGCCCCATACTTACAAGGAGAACTTCAGCAGGCAGTCTGCACCAAGGACCGACCGTCCGCGCGACCGCAGGTAGTCTACTAGGCTGCCCTGGAGGGATGGAGAGAGATGGTGCCATCAGGGTCAGCATCCCACCTGCTGCCCCCTCCCATGTGGGGCAGGACCCGGGGATGATGTCCCTCCCTTAGAGCCAGCAACAGGACATGCAACGGCACTGCCACCTTAAACACCACGGTGGCCCCAGGGAGGTACCACCCAAGCTGGGATGACCCAGCTGGGCCTGCCAGGGTGAAGCCCTGGGACCCTGGAGGAATGCTGGGGGAGAGGGGGGGAAAGGGGACAGGGCAGGTGCCCAAGGTGGGGGTCTCACCTTGGCCATGTACTCGGTGACGATGTAAAGGCCGCTCTTCTCCTCCACGATCACCCCCAGGAGCTGCACCAGGTTGCTGTGTCGGAGCTGCCTGCGCAGCGCAGGAGGGCTCAGGGCAGGGTTTTGGGGAGAAGCGGGGGGCTCTCACGGTCCCCGCAGGGCATCAGGGACCACCTGCCTCTGCTTGTACAGACAGAGGTGCCCCTTCCCTTGTGTTGTGTCCTGTCCACCCCCACCTCCCCCACCTTGGTAACACTCACGTCATCACGGACGCCTCCGCCAGAAAGGCTTGCGCTGTGGCATCGTTTTTAATGCACTTCACGGCAACTTTGTTCCCCCGGTAATCCCCCAGCATCACATCTGCGGGCCAGGAGAGACGGGCACGGGAGGCACTGGGAAGCATCCTGGCCTCCCAGGGTCCCACCATCACCCTGGGGGGGCTGCAGAGGAGCCCCCTCGCTTAGGGCCACCATGGCGCTGGGGACACGGGGCTCACCTCCGAATTCCCCTTTGCCAATGATCTGCAGCAACTTGAGGTCCTTCATGTTGAGGGCCCAGCCGCCTGCGTGGGGGAGAAGGGCGAGTGAACAGATGCTAGGGGGGGAGGTCCCCAGGAGCCAGGGAAGGGGCACGGCCACTCACTGCGGGAGAACTCGTCCTGCGCTGCCACCGTCCCCTCCATCACTTTCGGTTTGATGAGGCGGGTGCAGAGCCCGTCCGCGTCNGGATGGGCGGTGGTGTGGGTGACACCCTGGGGTGGGGGGTCCCTGCCAAGGCGATGCCGGACTCTTGGGATCCCACCAGGTGGCAGCACGAGGCTACAGATGGCCTGGTGGGGGCTCGGGGGTCCCTGTCCCTCCTCCTTGTCCCTCCGTACCCTGCACATCCCGCCCCATTCATCCAGCCACCCCCTTTATCCTGACCCCATCCCCCCGCCTTGCCGCAGGGTTCTGTCCCCAGCGGCCCCAACCCATGGGGCTGGCAGAGAAGGTCCCACCATCTCCAGGGCTCCAGACCTGCAGCCCAAGTTCTGACCCATATGTCCCCCCCTCCAACCTCAAACCTATGCACAGTGGCAGCTCCTGTCGGCAGGTGAGACCTCACCTCCACCAGCTGCATGAGGTTTTCAAAGTAGACCTCCTCGTCAATGCTCAGCTTGCTGGAGGAGTAAATGATGCGGTAGTGCTCCACCTTTCCCTCGCAGCTGACGCACAGCGTGTAGTCCCCGGGGTAGTTGGTGCTCTCCCGCACCAGGAAAAGCCCCGTCTCGGGTGGGTACAGCAGCCGCTCTGCCTGCTCCCGCGTGATCTTCCCGTGAAACCACCTGCAACGGGGCACGTACAGCAGGTCAAGGACCAGGGATGCACCAGCCGGACCCCCGTGGGGCCATGTTTGGGGGGGATGGGGACACGGAGCAGGCTTCAGCCCTGTCTGCACGGGGCCAGCTTGCCCGTGCTCCTCCTTGCTGCCCCTATCCACCCCATGACCCAGCTCCTTCCATGGCGTCCTGCTCCCCTCCTCCTGGTCCCCAGCCCAAGACTTAGCCCCTCTGCACACCCTTGGGAGCTTCTCACAGCGGCCCCAGCTCCTCCAGGCTGGGGGTCCCCATGCAGCAGGGACGTCAAAACCATCTGTCCATCCATCCGTCCATCCACCCATCCATCTCTCTATCTGCCTGCCTGTCTCCTACTCCTCCCACACAGACCCCATTCCAACCCCGCTTCTTTCTCCCAGCAGGCTTTACGACTGCAACTTTGGCTAAAAGACCCATTTTGAAATGCAGTCCAACCATCCATCATCTTCCCAGCTCTGCAGGCAGCTCCAAAATCAACCCTGTTGGGAAAGCCCAAGGCCCTGCCCCTTCTCTGCCTTTCAACCTTGCTAAGCCCTGCGAGGGATCTCGCTTCGGTTAGGGCACGGGGTCAACTGGGTCTTTGGTCTGACACGGTGGGGATGCTCCAGACCAAGCCAGCTCCCCCCAAATTCACCTGGGCAGAGCCCCTGGTGGCTACTCACGGCATGAGGCTGAGCTTGATCCCAGCTTTCACTCCTTCCCGCTTCTGCACGTAGTTAGCAGGGATGATCCCCTCCCGGCCCACCTTGTTCTTCGCCTTGTACCAATTGGGATCCTGCGGAGACAGCAGAGATGTCATGACGAGCCCGTGGTCCCTGGAGATGGCAGCAGCCCACCGAAGGAGCCCACGGGAGTCTCAGCACTGCCCCTCCTTTCCCAGGCAGCTGCCTGCGTGTCCCCAAGCACCCCCACACCCTCTGTCTGGCTGCAGGCCCAACAGGATGGCAGGGGACAGCCGCAAAGGTCGGGGTTAGTGCTGGGGCCAGCAAGCCCTAATGCTGGTGGCCCCACGGGGGTCACTGCGATCCCCCTCCCAGGCTGCTGGGCATCCTGGAGCCTCCCAACCCACAGCCCCTCTCTTTTTCTCCCCCGGCGCCAAGCACGGCATTGCTCCCCAATTGCAAGCCTCTCCCCTCCCTCCTCCACCTCCCAGGAGGCATTAGAGAGGCTTACATTTCGGAGAAACCTTAACTAACGAGGCTGTGAATTAATTAACCGAATGCATGGCCCGATTCCTGCCCTGCTGGCGCTGCGGGACTTCCAGCAGGACCAGGGGATCCCACTGGTACAGGAAATGCCGTGTCACAGGATGCAGGGATGCTCCCGGCATGGGGGACAGCGGCAGCAGCCAGGGGTTGCGGAGGGGAGGCGATGGCCTTACCTTGGTGACAGCGACAATGGTAAGGACATCTCCTTTGCTGAAGGGCAGGTCCTGCTCGGCAGTACCATGGAAGTTGTACTTGGCGATACATTCTGTACCAGACGGCCAAACAGCCTGGCCGGGGAGAGGGGGACGGCGTCAGAGCCTGGCTGGGCACATCTCCCACTCCTGGCCCACCTTGACCCACGGGGACCGCCCCTCCGCCATGGGCACGCAGGGCTCCTGTCCCTCTGATGCAAACCCAAACGGGATTCACTGACACCAGAAGCAGTCTGGGGGATTTGGGGCAGCCCTGAGAGCTCAGATGGTGTTTTTTGGCTGGGATGGGGACAGAGAGGGACACACACACACACACACAAAACCCCAGGTCCCCGTGGTGCTGGGCTTCTGCATGGGCATGGCGGGGGCGGACAGGGACGAGTGTCCCCATGTCCCTCCTGAGTCCTGGGGCCATCGCTGAATGGCTGGAGAGCACACTCCATCCCCACCGCTCCTCCCTGCCTGGTGCTTACCTGCATCCCTGACATCTTCTCAGGAGGCTGGGGGGTGCGAATCTCACAGGGGGGACACGTCACTTGGTACCATGAGACCTGCAGGGGGGAAAGCACGACTGAGAACCGGGCAAGGCAGGGAGGGCTGTGTAAGGACGATGCACAGGGAGCAGCACCCCCGGCCCCCCACCCGCAAAGGATGCTCCCCAGGCCACACGAGCGTCTCTTCTACCACCAAGAAGGGAACAGGGCTTGTCCGATGCGCTGTTTCCAAAATGTCCCCAAACCAATGTGAAAGTGGGAGCTCTGGGTCCGCTCCACCCCCCTTGCAGCTGGGGACCGGACCGGCGCGGAGCTGCTCACCCGGATTATAAGGTATTTGCACGGATACAGCTTCTTAAAGCAGGGGTTTTACGTGCTGCATGGCCACCACAGCATCTGCATCAATGATCCAAGGAAAAACCAGTACGGTACAGAGGGACAGAGATGTGCAGGGACGGGAAGGGAGCAGAGACAACCTCCAGGAGCCGCTGAAGCCCATTCCCCAGCCCAGGGCGGTTGCTGCACCGTGGCAGCCAGCTGGGAACCAGCAGCGAGAAGCTTCAAACTCTCTGCCCAGCATGTTTATGCCTGCTTCTGCCTTGCAAAATCTCCCCAGCCTCATCCTGCAAAGCCTCCTCCATCCATCTCGGGGGGCTGCCAGCAAGGTGGTTCATGGTCCTTGCAGCACCAAGGGGGAAACCGAGGCACGGGGCAGTGAGGTGATCCAGCCAGTGAGGAGCAGCTCGCCCGAGCCCCATGCTCACGCCTCGGCAAGCATCCCAGTCCCCTCCCCGGCAGCACTGGGGGCTATGCAGCCAGAGCCCCACTCTCCCATGGCGCTTGGTGACCCACGTGTGGAAACATCCATTCCTGGGAGCTTCCCAGGCCCAGGATCCAAAAGAAATAAAAGAAATCTATTCCCTGCAGGAGAAAACTCATCAGCACCCAGGGACACAGGAGCTCCCACCAGCTCCTAAATCCCAGGGGGATGCATCGATGGGGGGTGCTGTGCTCCCCTCCGGCAGCACCCCGAGGCCTCGGGCTGGGTCGCATCCTGCCCTGGCGCGTGGGAGGGGAACAAACCCGGCTTTATTCTCGCCGCTTTGACCCCCAGGAAGAGATGAAGTCACTGGCCCCAGCATCAAACCAGGCTTTCTTGGGCCAGGGCACTGGGGTCGCGCCGGGCTGGGGGCACGGAGTGAGCTGCTGGCAGGGCATCCCTGATCGCGCACTCCAAAAACCACCCAGGTATTTATTAATTCATCGTATCAAAGCAGGGCCATCAGCGGTCACCGCTCCCAGCCCTGCTGTCAGCAGCTCAAAATATTTTGGGAAGGAGGAACTGAAATGAGGGGCAAGGCCACCAGAGATGGGAGGAGGAAGAAGATAAGGGGCAGAACCGCGGGGAGGAAGAGAGCGGGTGCAATCATGGCCCCATTTCCACTGGAGCCATGCCCGGACGCCTCCGGAAAAGGGTACCTCCGGAAAGGTGAGCTGCCACCACCTCCCTCACCTTCCCCCAGAGCTGGGACAGGCCACGAGTCGCTTTAGTTTTGGCATCAGAGAGCAGAAACTGAGGCTCAGACACTCACCCTAAGGACAGAGTTTGGGGACCCAAAGCTGAGTACTGGGGTCTCCAGCAAAGCCCATCACCACAGCGTCTGGGCCCTGTGCATCAGGTCGGTTTTCTTCCCAGCCAGCCCTGGGGCTGTTCATGAAGAAAAGCCTCTAGAGATGGCACCCACACCCAACTTGATGGCATCCATGAGCCTGGGGATGCTGCCACGGAGGTGGCCAGGACCCAAGGGAGGGCAGCGCTGGGTGATGCTGGATCAGAGAGTGTCAGCTGGGAATGCAGCCCCCCAAAACAGCCCCCAGCTCAAACTCTCTTCATTTGCAAGCTGATTTTTGGTTGAATTCTGCATTTACACCTGGCGTGGAACAAAAATTTCGGCAAAGGGTCTGGATACCGCCAGTCCAAAATGCAGCCCGTGAAAAACAGGGAATAAACTACACCCCTCCATCAGTCCAGAGAGGGATTTGGCTAAAGTCTGGAAGAAGCTGGTTTAAGAAGAGGTGCCCCTGCATCCCTGCGGAGGGAATTTCCCATCGCCAGGGTTTTCGCCCCGTTCCCCACCCGGCACCCCGTGGGGACGCCGAGCAAGAGCCGGGCCCGGGTGTTGCTCAAGGAGCAGCTCATCCCCAAAGCGCTGAGTCAGCGCTTCCCACCGGCCGGCGCTCCGACATCCCCGTTTTAAAATAACCAATGGAGAAAAAGCAGCAGGATGGAGGTTTCATCCGAGATGTGACTCCAGCTGGAAAATCCTGGCCAAGCTTCGCCCACCTGCACTGGGTCGGGATGCCGGGGAGCATCACCTGGAAGGGATGCCCAACAGTCCATCCCAGGACCGCAGCCCGCCTGGAGGTTGGAAAAGCCACTTTCCACCCTGCGCGAGAGCTGGATCTTTCCAATCCCGAAGGCCGGTTGTTTGGGCTTTCAGCTCACGAATGTCACCAGCATTTATATTTTATAAATGCAGAGAGGATACAAAATTTATAGCCTGCCTTTGGGCTTTTGAGCCTTTATAAAGAGTATTTTTTTTTTTCCTCTTTTAAAGAGGAAACTGTCCCAGCAAACCCTGCCAAGAACACGCTCCAGCTGGTCCCAGCATTTTTACCTTCCTGGGCTGTGGACGTTCATGGCACCAGACAGTGGCACTGTTACAAATATAGCACAATAAATTTGCTTATCAGTTTTACAGGGGGAGGTAGTTAATGGCACCGGGAACTGCCCTTTGCAGAGCTCCTGATGCCCCCTCCTACATTTCAGCGCAGACCTTCTTCCTCCCAAGGGTGACTTTTAAGCAGCAGCCTGATTATTTTTTTTTTTTTAATCGTTACCTAATTTCTGCCTCAAAGCCGAGGCTTTCCGAAGAGGAGGAAACCACACGCCCCTGCGAGCACCCAGCTCCGGGGCCGCTGCCAACCGGCCCCCCGAAGGCGCTGCTGCCTGCGGTGGCCTCATGTGACAGCCAGCAGTTCCTGCTGAGCACGTCACCCAGGCCAGCCCCAACCTCGTGCCCGCGTTCGCTTCCGCCATCCTGGCTTATCCCTATGGGATGCTGGGTTGGGAGAAGGATGCGGTGATGCCGGCGTGGATCCGGAGCCCAAAGGCAGCATCCCCGGCCTTCCCTGCCGGCAAGCTCTGGGAAAACACCAGCATCGCCCCTTCTCTCCTAAAGCAGAGGTGCTTCCTCAGGGAAGACGCGTAGCAGCAGAAGTCAGCTTGAAAAACAAAAATTAAAAAATTAAAGAAATAGCCAGGGAGCAGCCCAAGCAATTCAGCAGAGCCGAGTACCAGGTTTAGCTATTTTCAGTCCTGCCAGGTGAGGGTTTCACTCCTCCTGGAAACTCCCCGTCCCCACAGTGGAGTTTGGGGAAGCAAACAGGGCGCGCAGGGGAACCCACCTGCCTTTTCTCTGCCCAAACCCACCTCCTTTTCTTCTCCACCTGAGCATCCTTCGAGCCGCTCTACCCAGGCACCCCGGTGAGGTACCTAAGCCTGATGCTGCACCCCGAGAAGGGCCGAGGTTCATGCTCATCCCCGCTGCCTCCCTCCCAGCCCTGCTCCTGGATTTCCCTCCGGGAAGCCCGGCTCAGCAGCCAAGAGCCAGGGAAGGCGGGCCAGGCAGGTACGGTGAATACCTTCGCCACCCTGATAATCCAAAGGGCACCAGGGAAACGAGCCGGGGAAACCTTTTCTCTCGTTAATCGCTAGCCAAAATCATGCTGTGCCAAACCCATAGGCAGGCTGGGACCGGTGCCCTGGGGGGAATTTGGGACCCCCAGACTGAATACCACCCGAAGAGCACCGGCACCATGGGGTGGGTCGGGGAAAAGATGCTGCGTTTCCATTTCAAACCCAATTAGCCAGAGGGAAACGGGGAGTGGATCCTGCCCAGCGTCAGCTAAGGACGACTCTATTTAAAATAAAGTTTAGTTGTAGATGGTAGGAAAGCTTCATTCCCGTTGGAAATAGGCACGTGGGCGCCATCCACATCCAGCCCGCTCCACTCATCCATCTCGCCCTCACCAAAACATCTCCCAGTTCTCAACAACCCCAGGTTCTTTAAACTCAAAAAAAAAAAAAAAACCAACCCAAAACCAGACAACATCCTCACTCTCTCCAAAAGATCTTATCGCCTGTTATTACAAGTAACACCTACGATTACTATAATCGAAAGAAAAACGTTCTTCCTTTATCTCATCAGCGAGCTGGCTGCACTCGCAGGGAGGGTTTTACTGCTGCTCCCCCAGCCCAGCCGGGGGACAAGGGGCGGGGGGGGGCTTCCTTTTTCTTCTTTTTTTCCTCTGGGTTTTTTTTTTTCTTCTTTTAAAAAGAAAAAGAGAAGATGCTGCTGTTCAGACCGCAGAAGGTGCCCTGGGGATAGTCGGAGGCAGGTGGAGGCCTGGAGAGATGCTGCTCCTGGCCTCCCCATCGCAGAGGGGTTTTCCTGGTCCTCCTCTTTCCTACAAAAAAACCTCATCGGGGCGATTTTCCACCCTCATTACCCCACAAATCACCCTGGCATCCCCTTCCCAGGTCCCGGAGGGTGTCAGGGTGTCCCCGGGGATGGGTGCATGGCGCGGAGAGGAGCGGCTGCCAGTGAAGCCGCCCCAGTGCGGGCTTGGGGCATGCTGGGATGCGGTTGAAAGGTTTTTTTGCAAACACCCACCCAAAACCGAAAACCTGGGGGGGGAAGGCAGCGGTCGCAGGGTGACGCGCACCCCAGGACTCCCTGGGTTCACAGGGATAGCATTCCAGGGGGGCTTATCTCAGTGCTGCTCCCCGTCGGGAGGCTTTGCTTCATCACTACCTCAATGAGGGATGAGAAGATGGGGACCCCCTTCTCCCAGGGATGCTCCCAAAACCTCCCGCATCCTTCCACGCTTCCACGGACCTCTCCGGCCACTCTCTGCCTTGCCAGGATCGGGACGGGCTCCTGCGTGGGTCTGGTGGGGAACAAACCCCATGGGAGTGGGGGAGGCGAGATCCTCTCTGTCCTGGGAGGAAGGCAGCCATCCCCCTCCTCCCGCTCCCCGGCCCTTGCACCTCTGATTTTAATTTTTTTTTTTCCGCACGATGGCACAGCCCCTTTCACTCTCCGATAAACCTACGAGCAACAGCCACGGCTATAAATAACCCGTCACCGCCTTATTGACCAAAAAAAAAAAAAACCCAAAAAACAAAACCCCAACAAAAAACCCTAAAAAAAAAAAAAAT
>VYZV01026470.1:91260-103720 GCA_013401275.1 Pandion haliaetus | reverse complement strand
AGCGAGAGGGGACAAAAGTGCTTCGGAAGCGCCAAAATGAATTAGGATCCTGCCCCCCACTCCCCCACCCCTCCCCCAAGCTGGCAGTCGCGCCAGCCCCAAAAATCCTCTCGGGTGCAGAGAGCAGCATCATTTCAAAGGCTCTCCTCGGGAGCCCTCGTTTTCCAGGATGGTATTAATTAAGGCAGAAGGGGAGCAGGTTGGGGACACTGCCTCTCGGTGGGTGGCTTTTCACCTCCAGCGTGGGATCAGGCTGGACCCCCCCCGCGCTGGCTGGGTCCCCCCCGGCACCAGGGGCATCAACACTAGCCCTGCTTTACCCACCCTGATGGGGTTCAGGGAGCTGATTTTAGGGGCACGAGAGCAGAGCCGTCAACTGGGACCCCTTATTATGGGGCCAGTTAGCGTAGGGGGTCTAGGAGGGGAGATGAGAGCCCGCCGCCCTGTGTGACACCCCCCTCCCCAGATCTACCCTTGCTCTGCGGTAGCCTCTGCTACCCTGCCACCAGCAGACCCAGCGCCAGCTTTGGGGACACACAGGTGTCTGCCAGCCCTGAATGCATCCCTGATGCCAAGGCTGGGTTTGAGGAGCATCCGAAATCCCAGAGGCTTTTGGCTCACGCTGCCAGTGCTTGTGGGATCTGGTGGTCCCCGGCTCCGTGGGGACGTGTCTCTGGGGCTGCTTCCCCATCCCTCCCCTCTTCTCCTTCCCCTGATGGAAAATCATGCCCATGCCCATGCCGGGGTGGAGGGGCAGCCAGGTTTGAGGCCATTCCTGGGAGCCTGGAGCTTTTCTCTGGCAGCGCTTTGCATGCAGGGAGTGGTTATCTCTGCATCTCTGTCATTCCCTTCTTAACCCGGGGACAAACTCCATCCTTACCTGCTTTTATGTTCTCTGATTAACAGGTACCTTGTACCTCTAATGACACAGGGCAATCAATCAGCCCAAACACTGTCTCTTTTCCAGAGGGAAGAGGGATGTGAGGGGTGGGCGGATAGAGAAGGGTTCATACTGATTTGGGAGCCCTCACAGCACGGGGGCAGAGCCATGTGTCCAGCTCTGTTGGCTCAAGCTCTCCTCCAGCCACAGGTCCAGCCTGGGTCAAACAGAGGACCAGCATCTCCTCCAACCCACCACAGAAGGAAACTTTACCAGGGGACGGTCCCATCAGCTCCAGCACCCCAGAAGCTGCTCAGTCTTGGAGGCTGAGCAGAAATTTCCTCCCCCAAAAGGCGGGAACCAGCCGTTATCCCCACCGCGAAGCGGCTGCTCCTGGGGTTCAAGTCATGGGAGAGCCCAGCTCTGTCCCAGGAGTGGAGCTGTATCCTGATTTCAACTGGGATGGAGTTAATTGTCTTCTAGTAGCTGGTATAGTGCTATGTTTTTGGGTTAGGTATGAGAAGAATGCTGATAACACACTGATGTTTTCGGTTGTTGCTAAGTAATGTTTAGTCTAAACTCAAGGAGTTTTCAGCTTCTGATGCCCAGCCAGCAGGAAGGCTGGAGGGGCACAAGAAGTTGGGAGGGGACACAGCCAGGGCAGCCGACCCAAACTGGCCAAAGGGGTATTCCATACCATGGGATGTCACGTCTAGTATATAAACTGGGGGGAAGTGAGTGAGCAGCTGCGTGGTGCTTAGTTGCTGGCTGGGGTTAAACCATGACAAGCTGCAAAGAGAAAGATGGTGTTTGGGGGTTTCCTTCTCTGTGGAAAGGAGCTTCCAAGGCCTACCGGTGCGGCAGGACAAGCAGGACGTCAGGGCAAAGCCCACCACACTTAGAGGATCTGCTGCCACCAGCTCAGAGGGAGGTGTCCCCAAAACCACTGGTAGAAAGAAAGCATGCGTGGCTCAGAAATAGACGTTTAAGATGCAATTCGGAGCCTTATTTTAAGCTCTAGGGCATCAAGGGATGATATTTTTGATGTCAAGGGACTGTCACCAGTGTTGGGGACAAGCAGCAAAAGGGAGACACCCAAGAGTTAATCCCTGTGGAGGGATAACTCTTGATAACAGATCTCACAGGAGAATAAACAACAGCTAAAGGAAAGAAGTTAGAAATACAGGATGAGCTTTTAATGAGGAGGGTCATTACGTGCTGGAGCAACTGCCCTCTTCCTTCCATCTGGAAGAGCCACCAGTGGTTCCTCTAGCCCGTTTTGGGCCTGGGTACAGGCTTTCCCGGTGAGGAGATGCCACCACCCTGAATGCCGGCACCAGGCAGGTATCTCAGCTCAAGGGAGAAGGTGTGTGGCTGCCTGGACCTTTCCCTGCAGGAATGGGGGAGCTGGGAGCGTCCCCTCCTTCGGAAGAGGAGCTGGAGCCCAGCTGCCATGCCTGGTCTGCTGACTCATTTTAAAACTGACAATAAAAGCAATTTGCCATGGAGTGATAAAAGCTCCCCCAGCTTATCACCACCCCGGTTCCAGTAAGGAAATCACAGCACTTGCAGGCTACCTGGGGAGTAATTGGAGGGCTTAATTGAGGAAGATCATTAGGGGGAAGCAAAGATAGGGGAGCTGGAGTTCCTTACCTACTGTGAGCAATTGGGGCTTTCATGACAATGATCGATGGATTTGTTTATCATGAGGAAACAGGGAAGAGGAGGTGGTGAAGAGCTGAGATCCCACACCCCCAAAGGGAGCAGGGTGCCCCTGTCCCTTCCTCACAGAGGGTCCCTGGGTGGGGGGATCTGGAGGTGCAGCTCCGCTCCAGAGCAAAGAGCAGTGCAGAGCTGGGGTACCTTGTTTGATGCTCAGCCCGTGCTTGCTGCTCTCCTCCCTGTGTGCTGGGGACTGCTAGGACACCATCAGGGAAAATAGCTGGCAAAGGAGCCTGCTCAGCTTTGATCTTCCAACCATATTGTCCAGGGACAGGCAGGATGCCCGGGCTTGCGGTCAGGGTGTCTGGGATTGAAGGGACAGTTTGACTGCAGTATCCCCAGTAAGACAACTGGGACCTCGCCTGGGTCACTAGGCTGTTGGACAGGCCAGGATGTCCAAGGAGATGTGTGTGTGCAGGGACATCAGACCAAGGTCTCAGGGGGTCCTCCTGCCTGTGCAAGCTGCCTGGAAGGCTCTCCCGCAGCTGCATGGGATGTCTCCATCAGCATCAAGGGGAGGGAGAGATGCCGAAAGAAGATGGGGCTTTCTAAAGTGGGACTTTTTGCCTGCAACACCATGAAGAGAAGGGCTGTGTGGGGAAGGGTAACCGTCTGCCCGTTTCTCTCCCCGCAAGCCTCTTCCCGTCCCCTTCTCCATCCTGTCACCGGGGCGACTTTTTCTCCCAGGTCTCTGGTCTCCAGGCTGTACCCGATGCAGACTGGCAGCAGTGTCCCCAGAGGAGGCAATCAGCCCTTGGTAAATGTATCTCAGGGAGACTTTCCACCAGCAAGGAGCTGTTTCACCTCAGTAATGTTAATATTAATCTGCTTATCTACCTGGGGCTATAAACCACTCATCTCCAAAGGAAAAAAAAAAAATCCCACTGTTCTTTTTTTATATCTGCACTTGCTTACTGCGGGCCTTATCAGCAAACACAGCCAGCCTTCAGGGCAAGAGAGGCACGCAATAGCTCGAGCAAATGGGGCCTCTGCTCCTACACCAGCATCAGCATCATGTGTTCCCACTGCAGCTGGAGTCACCGGGCCAAGTCCATGAGAACCTGTCCACCCCACGGGGATGGTGTGACACGCTCCTGCTGAGTCCCCAGCAGTCCCGGTGCTCTTCTGCATCACTAAGTTAGGCAATGAGAGACCCAAACCCACGTCCAGGATGATCCCACCTTCCCTTGCAGTAGCTGAACGCCAGCTTTGGGATGTCCCTCGTGGAAACGTGGCTTAGTTGCTGGCTGGGGTTAAACCATGGCAATGACTCTATTGCCTTGACCTATGGCCCTTGTCATAGGTAGCAGAGATATTATTTGGCTGATGGACCTCATGGGTTGTCTTAAACTGTCGTTCCACTTTTCCTCCAAGGCCTCTGATAGCCTGCAGCTCGAACCATGGTTTGGACCTCCCGGTCCTCACCCTTGCTTTTCCTCCAATATTGGGATTATGACATTAAATGGTGATGACGAAGCTGGTGTGACATGGAGTGAAGCTGCTCGGGCTGGTTCATTGAATTCAGGTGGGTCTGAGGCTGTATCGTCTCAGTGTTTCATCACAAATTGGTGAGCAGGCAGGACCTGGACACACAGAGCCAAAGAGTTACTCCTTTTCATTCAGGCTTGTTTAGCGGGTCTGAACACCTCCCTGTTCTAGCTGGAATCTCTCTGAAGTCTTGGGCAATCAGCTTCCCCATTTTCTTCCCCAACACGCTCTTTCACTTCTCTCTCTTCTTGGAAGTTTTTGTGCAATGCATGATGACTGGTTGGTATTCGGACCTGAAAGGAGCTCTCAGCGGTCTGGGTCTGGGGCTATGGCTCAGCAGATGCCACCCATGGGAACAGATTCAAGAGCAGTGCGTGTTGTACCGTATGGTTATACTTGTTTCTGTATCGTTGCTTGCCAGGTACTGGCTTGGCTAAGATGGCTTTGCGTGCAAGTTGAAGAAAAGAAGGCATCTGGCTCTGCTGGCATGGGTTGACTGACAGCCAATGTAAACTCTTGGGTTTGAGTTGGAGGAAGTCCTGTTCTCCTTCTCTGCCCCATTGTGAAAACACCCTTGCTCCAGTCCAGAATACCAGCATCTTGACTTTCTCAATAGCAAGGGGTAAAGGTGTCCTTCCTTGTGTCCTTCAGGGCCAGTGGGGACTATGGTGAATAAGGCTTAAGGTGACTGAAGTCCTCCAACACACTGGTCCCTCCAGAGAGGCTTTGCTGCAGCCCAGTTCATTTGAAGGATCCCTCTCATTTTTCTGAAGAAAGTAATCTGAACAGGAGGACAACCCCTGGTGCAAGGCTGTCTGATAGATTCTCAAAGAGGCGCTCAAGTGCTTTGAGCTCCTCTATGGCCAAAGATAGACCTCTCCCGAATGGGATCTTAGAGTGACATGGCAAGTCAGCTAGGCAATTAAGAACGTAGTGTAGAAACAAGGGAACAGACTGTCCCTAGAGGACTTGAAGGAGTATTAGCGTTTTTCCAAGGTTCCCGAGGGTTTTTTTCCCTGCAGATACATCTACAGTGAATGTTAATTTCAACCGGTGAAAATTTGTTCTGATTAGTCCAGAAATAGTGATACTGGCTGGACATCAATAACATCATCCTCCTCTCCACCCAAGGGAGATCCTCTTTGGGCATCAGTTCAGCCAAGATCTTAAACATCGATGGAGGTTGTGGGATTATGGCATGGGCTGGCTGTCCTTCAGCTATCAAAGAGCAATTCTAAAGGAATACAGCCCAATGGTATTCAGATGGTCTGGTTTGGGGTACATTCCCTTTGCCTCTAGCAAAAGACAGTTCACACACCCCGTAAATGTGCTTTGTGGTACTAAGACTAGATGTGATGGAGTATCCAACATTTGACAGAGTATCCAACACTAGAAATGCTGGAAAACAAAAAAGGCAAGAAAAGCTACAAAGTGAACAAGGTAAGACAGGAGTTTCAATGGCTTCAGTTTATTATGTCATCCTATAAAGTTGTACCAGACCCAGCTTTGCTACAAGGACAGCCCCTCGGCGATGTCTGGGCAATGGATGAGCCCACTGCTCAGTTCATGCCTTTCATGGCGAAGCGCTGCTTGACCTGGAAGTGCTCACATCTTTTGTGCTGCAGGGACAGTCCATAGAGTGGCGTCATGTCCACCTTTGTGCCATCGCAGACACTGAACTCCAGCTGCTGGAGCAAGGTGGACAGAAAAAGGAAGACCTGCCACCTGGCAATGGGTTCCCCAATGCACTTCCTTTTCCCCAGGCTGAAAACCAGCACCTTCTCCCCATCCACTTTGTTCACTTCGGTCCCTCCAGCACTAAGGAAACGCTCTGGGTTGAAGGTCAATGGATCCTTCCAAAGTTTCCTGGAGGGAAAAACATCAGATGCTGAGATGGTGTCTCCTGTCCATGGGTGTAGGGGTGACACTGGAAGGTGGGAGCTGTCAGTGAGAATATTCCTGAATTTAGCAGATACCTCACCTGCTCCCTTTTCTCTTAAAGCAAGTTGACCCCACTTCTGCACAGCAAGGTAACTCTGCAGGAAGGGTCCTGTATGTCACTGCAGGAGGCTTTCTGCCTCAGAAGGTACTTACTCATCATGATTCACTTGCCACTGATTGACAAACACGCAGCGGTCCTTTGGGATGTAGTAGCCATTCAGCACTGTGTCCCTGGTGGTGCTGGAGAGAGAAAAGACTCTGAGAGTTTGGGAAGCAAAAAGGTTCTTCCACATCCTCAGGGGACTATTAGTTTGCTCCTGATGCTGCTGAAGTAAGGATGCAGCCCAAAGAGGTGGCTTTATGAGGGACAGTTGCATTGTCCGTGAGGTGGATTGGGCAACCCCTACCTGAGCTGGGTGGAGTATCTTCAGTGAAGTCAGCAGAAGGCAAGAATTGCTCCATTGCCTTCCACAAGAGCTGTTAGCTCCCCGTGTCCATGATGAAGCCAGCATTCTACAAGTCAATAATAATCTCCCTGCCTCCTACCACACCGCTGCCGGCATGGCTGTAACAAGATGCCCCAAGTCCACTTTGTCCCTCCACCTCCTTCGCACCCTCAGCCCTTGCCTGTGCGGGATGGTGAAGGGCAGGAAGGAGGAGTGCCTGAACATCTCCAGGATAAAGGCTTCCGTGTAGGGCAGCGTGCCTTGGTCCGACAGCCTTGGTCTCCTCTCCTGGCCGATGATCTGGTCTGTGGGAGGTTGAGAGGAGGGAGCAGGCTGGGGTCAGCCCTGGCCAGAGAGGTTTTGTCCCCGGAGGAAGCAGGTTCATGGACTCACCCAGTTCTTCCTGGATCTTCTTCTGGACGTTGGGGTACGTCACGAGATACAGGAGGCTCCAGGACAGGCCAGTTGCCACAGTGTCAAAGCCTGGTCAAAGAGGAAAGCACATAGATGAGATCTGTACAACACGCAGGGCACATGCCTTGGCTTGCTGCCTAACCATCACATGGTGCAGTCTCAGACGGCTAAGAAGGCAGAGGACATCCTTGGCACACAGTAAGACTTGGGTTTCTATCCTGTCAGAGAAATCTTTGCTAAAATATTCTTCTGTCATTTATCCTGATTCACCCTTGGGTTATGTCAGGTTTGTATAACTTCTCTGGAATTGGGGGAGTTTCCACAGAGTAACTCAAAGATTAATCAGTCAGTAGACATCTCCCTCAACCAGGGAGAGCCACCCTGGCTTGTAAAGCTTGACTGAGCAATAAGCTGTGCCCTTCGGTTTTCCCTGAACCCTCTTTCCAGAGCTAATGTCCCATGCCAGTCTCTAGGGGTGTCTCTGGAGGGTCCAGGAAGACCAGTGAGCAGGAGAATGAGTGCTTAGACCCAAACTGGCTGTCTGGTGTTGGACAAAGATGGGTCACACAGAGCTTAACACAAGGAGCCTGAGAAAATCTGCTGTAACTAAGGGACCGGTGGGAAAAAATACCTGCTCCAAAGAGGTCATTCACAAGGTTGACAACCTTCTCCTTAGGGATCTGCGTGGCAGTATTTGCTTCCGCTTTTTTCTCCAGGCACTGCTCAATGAGGGAGTCAGTGATGTCTCGGATGTTGTTCTGAGAGGAAAGGGAGACAAGTCATGGCAGTGGAACCAGCAGAGCAATGGGTGTTACTGAGCGACAACCTGATGCTGGGGGACCCCAGGGTCATACGAGCTCTGTAGAACATCATCTCTCAGCCCCCATGGTCCCTACTGCTTTTGCAACTTATGAAAACAAGGAGATAGTTCTCCAGGGAACCGGTGGCACAGATGAGATGTTCAGCCAACAAACTGACCCTATCACACAGGGCCATGGAGGAGAAGGAGGACTGCAGTACTGGACTGCACATGGAGAGGCTACAGATGAGTGAGACTACAGGTGGACTTCCTAAATGCAGCGATACCTGCAAGAACGTACATGCCCATTGATGCTTGGCTGCAAGAAGAAAAACGACTTGCTAATAGAGAGGGGCAGAGGGCATTTCTGGTGCAGATGAGGGTCCTGCAAGCTCTTACCTTGTCATAGGTCTTGTAGTGCTCCTGGACAATCTTCTGTAGGAAATGGAGGAATCGCTTGTTGAAATCTTTAAATAAACTCATGGTGCGGTTGGGAAGATACCGGAGCACGGGGATGAAGTCAGCAGGGTTGCCAGCAGCAGCAGCATTGCTAAACTGGTAACTTACATTCACTATATTGAGCAGCTCTTGGTCGTTGTGGTCATAACGCTTGCCAAAGCACATGGCACAGATGACGTTGGCCACAGAGACCACCAGGTAGCGGTAAGGGTCAAAGCTCTTCTCTTCATCCATTATCTGAAGGAACTTGGTGACCAGGTAGTCAGCCTCCTTGGAGACGTGCTCCTCCAGGAGGCAGGTGGAAGAGGAGGTGGGGCTGGGGGCGATGGAGAAGGTCTTCAGGGCATTCTGGGCCAGCTTTCTGCGGGCCTTCCACACCTCCACTGAGTCGGGGCTGAAGGCCAGGCTCTGGCCATCCGCAACATGGCGGAAGCTGTAGAGGTCAGGACGCCCCATGAAGTCTTCTCCTTGCTTCACTAGAGCTTGCCTGATGGTTTCCAAGCCGCTCAGCACCAGGACAGGCCGGGTGCCGATCCTGACCTCCATCACGTCCCCATACTTCTGGCTCAGCCTGGTCAGGGCCAGGTGTGTGTCCTTCCTCAGCTCCAGCACGTTGCCAAGGATGGGGTAGCCTCTGGGTCCTGGGGGGCTCTTCAGCCCCTTGGGCACGTGCTGCCGCAAGGACTGCATGAGCAGGAAGACCAGGCAGAAGACAGCAGTCACGAGGAAGACCTCGGTGGCCGAGACAACGCCTTGGCTTCCCATCAGCGACATCGCAGCCTTCATTGCTGCCGGTATGTAGGAGCCCTAAAGGAGTTAACCAGAAGTGTGGCGAAGAGCCAGGATTAGCAGGTTAGGTCCTGCAGATGTTCCTGATGCTGAGAAAGGGCATCAGGGTGATGGAGCTGCCTGTGCAGCACTTTGGAGTTTTCAAGGGGCAAAAGCTGGAGACCTATAAAGACTCCAAACACACCCATCGCTTAAGGGGGACGTCAGCCCCCCTGAGCCTGTAACGGCACCCCTTCCCCTGCAGAAGACCCAAGCACCCACTGGCACAGCCCTGGCTCCTGCCCAGAGCTGTTTGCAACAAGGCACAGAAAATCGCAGCTCGAAAAAGCGCAGGGAGGCAGGAGGAGAGGAACAGCAACTCCTTGGTAAAGCTGGCCCCATGTCCACGAAACGTGTGAGGATTTATAGCCAGGAGGCTGGATCTGCTGGGTGGCCACGGGTGCGTAGGGGCACGGGGATCAGGGCTGCCCTGCAGGAACACACGGCTCGCTGGGGAGGGAGGGGAGAGCTCAGTGCATGAATTTCTCCTTCAGACCGATATATGACCTTCCTGGTCCTATATACACGTTCAAAAACACAGACACACTCAGACACACACATGTTGTCTCCTACCTGCAGATCCTTGTGATACACAGGGCTGGTTTTACTGCCTGTGGCTCCCAGCAAAGATAGGTAGAGGGTGTCTGGCAGCTGCCTGCTCTGGAGAGCAGAGGGGATCTGCTGCTGCTGCCTGGACCTCCTTCTCCTGCTGCCTGGAGGGCCACGATTTTATATGCACTCCCCTCATCGCACAGCCGGGTGCTTATCTCTGGGGGGTCATGGCACGAAGGCTCTGGGGAAAGCTACCCATTAACAAATGGGGCTGAGCCTGGCTGGAGCCAGCCCAAGAAGCCAGGGAAGATATTTCCTCAGCTCCAACAGGCTCTGGGGAATAAATGGTGACTTTTGCTCCTGCTCAGTGCCTGCCCTAGAGTCCAGGATGGGGAGGAAGAAGGGGCTCCTAAGCCCTGCCCTGGGGAGGATGGAGGACACGCTCTCGGCATTGCTGCCCCATTGGATGTGGGTGCTGGTGTCAGTGTTTCCTCCAAAGACTTTTCCTGGGCTGACCAGACTGTTCCCATTACACTGTTCCAGCTGTCATCTCCACAGCCACTCTGGAGGTGCTGGGAGCTGCAGGTTCCGGCTGCTTCCAGCAGCGAGGGGATGTGTTTGCAGCAAGGCATCCTCAACCACAGCCCCTCTCTACCCCCAGGGAATCATTCGAGAGGTCCCCGTGCCCCGGCATCGGTGGTGGCAGGACCTTCTGGCCCAGCGGCAGAGCCAGGCTCAGGTTAACGATTGCCCAGGTTTGCGTGAGAAGACGGCTGGCTCGCTTCCCCCAGCTCCTCCGTGGCAAACAGGCAGCGAGGGAGAGGAGTGGCGGGGTGGAGGGGAGGAGGTGAGCTGGAGAGATAGGAGAGGTGAAAGGGGCAGTGCAGGGCAAGGCTGGGGCAGTTCATCCCTCCGAAAACACAGCGTGCCACCCGGCAGGAGATACGAGAGCGAGCAGGGCTGCTGCTTGAGCTGGGGCAAAATGCAGGGCTTTGGGAAGTGCAGCCGGGATGAGCTGGAGGAGCAGGAAGGAGCCAGAGCTGTGGGGTTTAGCTCCAAGTTTCATTTGATCTTTGAAAACTACAGTGGGAATTTGGCCCAGGTAAAAGCTGAGCTAATATTTAATAAAGGCTTTCAACATCTGGTCTAATCGGGCTCATTAATAGCAATGACACCGTTCATTAACATTTGGCAAGAACACTTACAAAACCCTGGCTGCTAATACTCATTCTGATAATTGCCAGGCACCTCGCAGACCTACTAGCCCGGACTTCACCAGGCAGTGCCTCCCAGCGAGGAAGATGCTTGGGAGCGCTTTTGGGGAGGCAGGCTGGGATTTCACAGGAGCAGGGCAAAGCAGGGCTTGTCTCACAGGCTCGATCCAGCCGGCGTCTCCCATCCCCCCGGATCTACCCGGCTTCATTGCATGGGGTTGGGGGGCAGGCAGACTGACACCCCAGGCAGCATTTCAGACCTCGGTGGTCTTGCACTGATAGGGAGCCCCCACCAGCCTCTCCCAATCCGTCATATCCCAAAGCGCTGGAGAAGCTGGGGAGGGTGCTGGCGCCACATCAGGAATCCCAGATGGGTTCCCCAGGACCAACCTGCCCCTCTTCTACCCCCCCCCCCCCCACCCCGGCCTCCTTCATGCTCTCTGCCAAGCCCTGCGAGGGCAGGGTGCCTCCTGATGAGACCAGCGTTAAGAGCTGCTGCCTTGCGTGCCAGGCAGTCTCACGCCCCATCCTCACCCAGCTCACCCAGCTCCAGGCTCCCACCCTGGCCACCACCCCTCGCTGAGCCTTCGGCTCCCTAGAGCTGGCTAAGGGGGGGGCGGCCGGAGGGGGGCAGCCGGAGAGCCGCTGTCAGTCCCCTGCCCTCGGCAGGGCTTGCACACTCCTGCGAGTGCACATGGATTGCACCCTGTTTCCCTCCATGGGTCGCTGCTCCGGGGAGCCTGCGGGTTTGTTAGTGTGTATGGTCGTGCCAGCATGCGTGTGCAAGGATATACGTGAGCAAGAGGAGGGCCGGTGCCTGCAGGTGTGTGCACGGGTGGCAGAGCATGTGTGTACGTGACCACGTGCAAATACATGCAAGCAAGGGCATAAACGCGCTGTGCGTTTGTAGGCAAGCGAGCTATTTATGCATATCTAAGAAACGTATAGCGTGTCTGTGTACGTAAGAGTGTGTTCAAATGTGCGTGCGTGTGCGCACAGGTGCACGTCAGCTCCGTATGTGCAATGCGTATGCGTAGTCGGTATGGGTGGCAATGTGCCTCTATAGGTGTACTTAAAGATGGGGCGAACGTGTGCACGCCAGCTTCACGCAGCACGACAGGAGGGCCGTGGGCTCGCCGGGAGCTGGGGGCATGGGCGCCTCTGTGTGTTTTACGAGGTGCCTAGGGTGCGTGCGAGTGTGTGTGGACACATCTCTGCCTGAGGTTTACGGACACATCGACGTGTCCTGCATGGTCCCTGTGTCCTGAGCAGCCCCTCTCCTGAGCCACAGGGACAGACAGCGTGGGGGGGCATTTGCACAGCGTGTCCCCTGGGGACGGACAGCCCTGCCTGGGACATTCGGAGCAGCCTGGGGCACCGTCCAGTGTCCCCTGGACCCCAAAGGGGACATTTGCGGTGGCACGACTGACACCCCGCCTTTGCACTGTGGGAAACTGCCCTCTCCCCCCATTCCTCGTAGCTGGAGAGGGCTGGGATGTCCGTGTCCTATCGAGGGGGACACAAGTGGCAGGGGGGGCTGCTGTCCCCTTGCAGGTCATGGCAGCATCGTGTGACAGAGGTTACCCCCAATGGTGTACTGGGTATTGGGGAGCCCCCCCCCACCCCCAGCAGCCGGCGGGGCTGATCCTGAGCTGCTCTGGCGCCGCTTTGACCCCGGGCCAGGCTCCTGGACGTGGGGCCACCGCCCTGGTCCTTT